>DWAP01002518.1:0-13360 GCA_018230625.1 Heliconius eleuchia | reverse complement strand
TGCTGTGACAACGCGAGGGACTATGCCAAGTGAGTACTGCCCTAGCGCCGCGCCCTGCCCCATGTCACACCGGCTCCGCGCACGCCGCGCCCACTGCGTGCCCCAGCGCCGCGCCCTGCCGCCGCCCCGTGCGCGCCACCTGCCCCTGCGCCAGACGCGCCGCGGAGAGGGCGTGCTGTGACAACGCGAGGGACTATGCCAAGTGAGTACTGCCCTAGCGCCGCGCCCACTAGCACGCAAAGCGCTTGTGGGTTTGAGCCTAATGAAGAGGTATGTTTCTTTTGTATTCTCTAGTGATACGCAAAGTTCGCCTCAACTCAACAACAACTCAACCACTCTCAACATGCAATATCTCGAAATTTAGAGAAAAAATTGTCTTAACACTACATTCCTTTTGCCTTCCCTGCTCCGCGGAAAGAAGCGTGAAACGGTTTTTTTTTATAAAACTATTACAAGGGATCTGAAAAATATACAATGTTCGACGTGTGAAACATTTCTACACTACGATTGTATTTTCTTATACATTTTATTTCATATTTTCAGAATGATGAGCACACTAGCTGCATCGAAAATGCAAGAGGGTGGGACCGTTGACTTGTCGGATCCGCAACGTCCAGGGAACATGTTAAAAACGTAACATATACTATTTAACTTTGAAATGTTTTAATGAAATAATCGTTTAATAACATATGAAATGAAACTTTAGATTTGATTCTCTTGAAAATTTGTCACAATTGTGATTTCTGATTATAATATATGAAAACAATATAAAGGCAAAAGAAAAACAAGAAAAATAATTAAATATTACAATACTAATTTAAACAACTTTCGCAACCGTTACAGGCTAGAATGCGATGAGGAATGTCTAGTCGAAGCTCGCTCACGGCGTTTAGCGCTGGCCTTACAGATACGTAACCCGGACGTATCTGCAAAGTTAGCGCCGCGCTACAGCGAACATGTCCGCGCAACCGCAGTAAGAGATCCAGCGTTTGCACAAATTGTACATGATCGATTGACTGATCTAGTGCAACTTGCTAAGAAGGTATGAAAGGATTTAAATCTTATTTTACTATGGTAAAATAAAATTATAATTCGAATACTTTTAAGCAAATAAGCTTTAAAATGTTAGTGTAGAGATGTGTAAGAGATTCATGAACACATTTACATTTCAGTTGAAAATAAGACGCGTGCGCACTCGTTCCTTTCAATGATTATAAAAAACAGTTTATTCATAAGCTCTGTGAACACTGGCTGTGAAAGTGTGACGTACTCCAACACAACGAATTAAAAGTTATTCAATTCCTTAACTGGGAATCGCTCTAACAAAAAAAAACTTTATTAACGTATACTATAAAATACAACATTTCATTCCGCCTTTTGTACATTTTGTTTTTAATATATGTAGATATGTTTATTCAATATATTGTAGTATACAATTGAACTAATAATAATAAATTTACCTTACAGTCAAAGCAAAAGACGCGTGCGCACTCTTTTCCCTCAATGAACCGTCAGAAGAGACAGTTCATTCACGAGCTTTGTGAACATTTTGGCTGTGAAAGTGTGGCGTACGACGCGGAGCCTAATAGGAATGTAGTGGCCACGGCTGATAAAGAAAAGGTTGCTTTGTATTTGCTTATATGATTTTTTTTTCTTTCTGTGTTTGGTTGTGAGCGGCGGTGATCACTTACCATCATCAACTAAAATATGGACGATTATCTTGTCTTTTCCATAAATAAATATTAAAAAATATTATAAGGCAGACTTTTAGAATTTTTAGAGATGTTTTTTTACTACCTCACGCTGTATCCCGCTTAGGAAATAAGTTTAAGCTACTTTGTTACCCTCTTATCACTCAATTTTCAAGACATTGCGTGTTGAGTGGCGGAACTCGACCCCGAACTTTTTTTGTTACCACAACGAGGAAATCAAACTGACAATCGTCTCATCAGATATTTATATTTTATCTTGCAAGTTTTGTTTCAAATAAAAAAAATCATTTACAGTCATGGTTACCAGCAATGAGCGTGTTAGAGGTGTTAGCGCGTGAAGCGGGCAAACGTCGCGTGCCGGGACCCGTACTGCGTGCTCCGCCTTCCGCGGGCGCTGCTACTAAGTATGACTTTGTTCTTATTTCTAAATTATATTTTAAAATGTATATGTATGAGAAATAGTATTTTATGTCTTAAAATAAAATATTGAAATGTTGGCATTAAATATGAAAAAAAGAATGACAATTAGGAGATAACAAATATTTAAAAATGTGAAATATTTTCTAACTTATGGATAAACTAGAATTTAAATCTAAAAACCACAAGATTGTTTTATTTTTGTTCGCGTGAAAGGATCGAGTGGGTGACAACGGAGTGATGAAGCCTTCCACGATAAAGGGACTATCCAACATAAGAAAAAAAGTTAAAATACTGAGATTAGCGCTTTCATCAAACAACAACATAGGTTCATCTACAGTCATGGCCAAACTTACTCTGAGATCCCCCATCTCAGTTTTAAATACATTTTGATGCTATTACTTTATCTACAAAGTAATAATTCCTACATTATTTTAAAATTGACGAGGCATGTAATGACATTGCGGAACGTAACGCCGCGCTTTATTATTACTACATTTATTTTCTATTAAGTTAACTTTACGCTTTATCCTTAGCAGGGTAGTCATAAGGTACAGATCACTAACGCTAACGGAACGCTACGGTCTCTACATACCTCTTTCGCCTCGTCCACTGTCATCAACCTCTTCATACATGCCCTCCGAGCATATTTTCTATAAAATTTAAATATAACTTTAATTCAATACACAGATCGTCTGGTGGTTGGGCGACGCTAACATCGAACAACGCGTGGGCGGCCCGCAGTCAAGCAGCAGCGAAGCAGGAGCCCAAGATCGACTATTTCGATAACCCGCCAGAAAATTAAAAACTGAAAGATTAGCTCAATTTATGGACCAGATGAGTGCATGTAATTCTCCCTACTATTCTTACTAAATTAATAAAAATTTATGGCTTATTGGACGGTTCTCAAGAGGCGCGGGTTCGAGTCGCGCTAAGTTAAAATGTTTTACCTTTTCTGAATGGTTCTTCTTTATATTTGAAGAAGAACTTTGAAGAAGTTAAGTTTTTTAATAATAGTGACGTGGAAAGTTTGTCTTGAAATGAATTAATTGTCAATTGTAAAAAAAAAATGTCACTTTAGTGTAGTATTGACATGTGTATTGATTAAATAATATTTATATAGCAGATTGTATTGTTTTGTCTCTTTAAAAGATATGACAAGATCGCAAAATTGAAATAAATTCAATATATAATAGACAGGTCTGTCTGTCTTAATATATAAGCATAAAAATGGATATTATTTTATTAAGAAAATTCGTTTATTTTATTATTTGAGAAAAAATAAACATTTTAAAAGAGTAGTAGTAGGGGACTTTTTACATATTTACTAAAAGGCCAATAGAAATATTGATGATTAGTGAAAGATTAAGACATTGTGAGATTTATATTGATTAAAAACACAATATTAATTAATAAAAATGTAATATCTCGCTTATAATCAACAATTAAATACTTTTGAACTTATATTTATCACTTTGCACTCATCTGTGTCAATTTTTATATCAATCCTACGAGTCATCTTGATAATTATTATTAGAATGTGATATGTAAAATATAATGGAACTTTTTTTTATGTGCCTATTATTAGCAAGCCAGCTACGACATTTTATAAAGCTATGTTTATATTCAGATTTTATATGTAGAATAAAAGATATAGTATAAAAGCTGTTGTGGCGTAATGACACTGTCGACTGTAAACGCGACCGTTGTGGGTTTAATTTCCACTCGTGAGGAATGAAATATATTCATTTCATCTTTCTGGCAACAAGACAAAGCGCAGTGTTGAGTTCCACCACTTAACACACTAGGTGCTCTCTGCCAATCTTGCTGTATGCGGAATACAGCGTGAAACTAAAAAGAAGTTCTATTATACATTGCATTGACATATACATTATCATATTATAAGATCTCTCGTAGGTATGTAGTGTCAATTTTTATATATTGTTATTCATATTATAATAAAAATACACATAGATATACGGTATAGACTATATTGATGTTTAATCGAAATCACTTTAATAATAATATTTGATGACTACAATTATGGAAATACAGGTTATGTGCTTTTTCAAAAGCTTTTATTTGACTTGCTGTGTTAGGATGTGTTTTAGCATGTGGAACCTTAAAAACTCCGAAAAAAATTGGGATAACGACTTTGGTTCTGATGACAATGGAATTGCATTCACTATTGTTGTTAATACAAAATGGCGGATTACAAATGTTTGCACAGCCTATCTAATATAGGTATCAATTGAAAGGAAACCAGGAACAAAAGTCTAGAAAGTCTATTTTTTTTTAATATTTCATTAAACAGCTTTTTATTGATCTACATTAGAATACATATCGCATATTGTTTGATGTTTATTGAAAAAAATAGTATTAAGGCGCTTTCTAGTATTTTGCTGTAACAATGAATGTCTATATAACCTATTTAAAATAAAACTATGTGTTCAGCACAAATAAATAATAATAATATTTGATAAATATTAATCATTTTATATAAAAAGTGGTAGGTACATAATATTTAATATAAGAAAGCTAGCACTATTAAAATATTTCGTATTTTTCGTATTTTCATATTTTTTTGTATTGGGTTACACATTAAACACTATATATGTATATGTATTAAATGTGTGTGTTATTTAACAGAAATATCTATGAATATTGTAAATTTTATATATTAGCACAACTGTCATAGCCATTATATAAAATAAAAAAATCTCATGTGTTCTATAAAACAATAGCAGTCGATTTTACAGTTACCTATATGTTTCAGATGTATAATACGTAAGAAGGGTTATAATAATTTGAAAAATATTGTAATAACTTTGTAATGGCAACACCTATTAAGATATATGGGACAGTATGTAATAAAAAATTACATATATGTTAAGAGGCGTTTTATTTTTCTTAAAATAGAAGTGGAAACTCAAAGGTTTATACGACAGCTTAGGTGTTTTTATTTCAATTTTATTTTGATACTATCGGGGACTAGTAAATGTAGCTGAACTGTATACATTTATTTTTTTAAGTAATAGATTCGGTAAATTTGGAATGGTCACAAACCAAAAAGTGAAGTGAATACGAAAATATGTATCGCTTTCTCGACCTGCTCCGCTGCGTGGTACAAGACTGTAGATCAGTGAATTAAAATAACATCTATTTTCTATTAGGTCATATAACTGTAGTAATATACTGAAAATAGCATACGCAATTTTTCTATACTTTAATTAATTTAACTGAATATAAATAAAAATATTCTATAAAATATATTGTTGAACTTAATAATAACGGGTTTCGTCAATAAATAAAAGTCATAACTTATAAATTTTTAATCTCATCAATATCTTGCAATATGCTATCGATATAACGAGCCATTTGCAAAACGGGGTCCACGACATGTTTCACACAACGACACTGACGTTTATTTTCCTCAAAAATACCGCATTTAACAAAAGTATCCGGCCATGCATTGTATAATTCACAACCTATTTGTTTCTCGCAAAGCTTATTTGTACTACACCAGGGTTCGCTCGCCCCATGGTATTTAATTTTATTTGGATAATAACTATCAGATGAATTCTTAGACCGATTCTGCCATTTGATTTCTGAATTATATTTTCTGCCCAAAGGATATATATTTTTTGGAGATTTATTTCTTTTGCATTTGTTTATCTGTAACATAATAAAAATAAATTATTAAACATTCTTTACAATCTGTACTTTAAATTTTACAACGGAATAAAATGTTACCTTTATGTTATTTTTGATTTTTAAATATTTATTGCAATTGTTATTATTTTTTCTACTTTTATCTTCTTTATTTTCCATTAGTACCGCTGTATCGCTAGCTGCATACTTAATTGGTGAGACATACGGCTGCAAAATATAACCTAAAATTATTTTTTTATTGTTGAAGAAAATATACAATTTAAACTATATTCTCTTGTAATAGATTTTTATATTACTAAATAATTAAGTTTGACTTAATAGTTTCAAGTAAATATTCTTTTTAATACTTTTATTTAAAAAATACAGCTTTTTCTTATATAAGTGGTATTTTATAGTATATGAATGTATAAAAAATTAAAAATACGTACACATGCTACTAATGCCTCGCCGTAGAGCGTCACACATCAATATTCCAATAAGAAATTGCGAGCTGCAGTCATAATAGCAATTATCTGAAACACAAAATTTACAATAAATATAAAATTCGAACTAAAACAACAAGAAAAAATATTACCTATATTAAGATTATTATCAACTTACCGTGATTTAATTTTATAATATTGTACGCAACGGCTACTAATTTGGACCACACGAACAAAACACAATTTTCCGTGGACCCACTCAGTCTATCCTTGAAATCGCGAGACAATACTTTACTATCACAATTACAAAACTCGTAAAAACTGTCTGAATCCGTTAGTTTTTCAAAACCATCTAATTTTGTAGGTTTGTCCAAATGTTCGATATTTTCTTTAAGCTTTAAATTAATATTTTCGCCAATATTTTTATTGGTAAAGTCTAACTTTTCCTTAACATCGCTCGCGTATACATCATTAGGTACATCACCCGCGAAATTAGTTAAATTAGATTTTTTTTTTTCCATACATTTATTGAACTCATATTCATTTCTGCTAGTGTTCGAGTCGTACGTGTAACCGTGTTCTGGGTCTAGTTCATATTCTTCGTGGAGCTCGTTGAAGCTCTCGAAGAAATCATCATCACTGACACAGCTTAAAGACGCAACCCTACATACATTGTGATTTTTTTCCAAACCAGTATCACTCCGTACTTCGTCAAATTGGTCGCAAAGGCTACGTCGCGCTCTCCGCTCGTACAACTCTTGTTTCAAAATCTTCTCTTGATAATTTCTATTTTTTAATCTATTCGCAGCATCTAATTGATTTTTTTCTAATGATTTATACTGCTCGTACAGGTACCACGATCTCACTCGGTTACATTTTGTATGTAACGAATCTTAAAAATATTATATAGAAGTAAGATTAAGAATGTACAGTACGATCATCAAATCGTGGTCGCCCTGAAGTTAGTTGATATGGCTGCGCAGATTTGGTTTGAGTTTTTCTTACTTTTGAGTGTTTTCTTCCCGGGCGATCGTGCGCAAAATATTACAAAATCTAACTTCACAGCGGCCACGACTTCTATACCGTACTATATTTAACATTAAAATTAATTCACAAGTTAAATTTATCTGCTTAACTGTTAAAATAATATATCAATTACCAAGAGAATCCGAATAATCCATTCAAAATTAAACAAAATTTTAAATTAAAGGTTTAAATTAAATTTATAAAAAGGCTCATTTATAAAATTTTATGGCGAATTTTAGAAATATTCTTTTCATGACAAATTGACTTGACACATTTATTCTTTAAAGCAAGAAAATATTGTTTCTTGCCAATTTTTTGGCAATTATAAATTTAAAAAATATATATTACATTAACAATTTAAATATTCAAAAAAAGCGTATGGAGCTTTAGTGATAAAATTTGAAAGTACAAATTACATTCAAATAAAATCAAAATCACTATAAGAATATTTCTGGAAATTTCCAACAGTGCCATTGTAGTATTCTGTGTATGACATTACTAGTATAAATAATAGCGAGCTAATATATCTTCCAGGTGCAGAGGGACAGCGATAATAAACGCAATGGTTGTAAGTTCTGTTTACGCTCGCAGAAATAAGTTGACATTTCTCTTATCTACTTAGATAAAGTTCTGGGTTCTGAGTTCTGCTACTCAACATTCGAATGCAGACAGAAAGTGAAGAATGAAGTGTCTCAACACTAGGGTCTCTCTACCCTACTGTGGGATAGAGAGTGAAGGAGTCAATCCAATAGAATTACAATGTACTGTCAATGCAATATTTATTCGAACTGATTTAAAAGTCCTTGGTAAACGGCCGCGGTTTCACTGCAAATTTATTTTCCAGTAGTCTTAAAGAAAATAAAAGAATAGATAAATGGTTTTTTTTATTATCTATATTGTAAATACCAAAATGTACTTGATGTAAAAAGAAATTTAAAAATCATTTTGGACGTAAGTGATAATCAGGTACATATTGTAATAAAAACAAAATTTACAGATAATTCTTATTAAACAAGCTAATCATATTTACAAAAACAAATTTTAATATTTCTTTCCAATAATCTCTCTTAATAAAAGAAAGTCTTAATAAAAGAAAATGGCGCCGCCGGCCGGCTGTCTGCTGTAGCCAGGATTTGTTTGAGACGAGTGTACTCCCGAGTTCATTAGTTTCACGCTGAACGGTGACTTTCTTTCAGTAATGCCGCCACGTTTCATTGGGTGTCCCTAGTAAAAAAAATCATTCGTTTGGCCAAACGCAAAGTTGTAAGTCTTCCATGATGAAATATAGGTAAGTCGCAAGGTCTCGACATTGGTTTGAAATTGAGAAATAAAGTGTATTTGGTCTAGATCCTCTCTTTCCTACTATGAGCACAAAAAAAGTTTTTTAAAATCAAAACTCGCACTGTTCCCGCACACATGAGGGTAGGCAGAGGGAATCTAGTGAATCATTGCGTGTTGAATGGTGGAACTGAACGCCGCGCAATGCCTCAACACCAGAGCGAAGAAATGCAAATTCAAATAAACATTTCAGTTCCCCGAGTAGAGATCGAACCGACCACCAGTCGCGTTTAGTCCCACATTTGTGCCCCTGCGCCACGACTGACCTCGTGGCTGGTACTAAACAGCTTTTTTTAGTAATGATGATTATATAGATTAAATATTTTCATGAAAGCTGCTTTAAAAATTAAAGACATCTTAGTATAAAGTATTTTTACAAACAAATTATGTTGTACCTTCTGTATAGCAGTAGAAGGCAATTTGTCGTTGGTATTCCTAAGACGGCGCCAAGTACTACATCCAATAGTCTCTGGCTGGAGATAGAGATCCTCTTTGTCTGCAAAACGCTCGGTCGAATGGTCGTATGTCGCTGCTAAAATAAAATCGAGACTGTCGTCCGGCAAACTAGAAACAAAAACATTTATAGATTGTACTTTAAAGACTATTTTTTATTTTATTTTTTAATATATCATTACAAAACGCGACAGTTGCGGGTTCGATTGCTCTAGTATCAACATAAAGCGACTTTCAGTTTCGGCACCAGCACGCCATGTCTCAAACTTGAGTAAACACGGAACAGCGGAGTGTCTTGATACTATTTTCCCTCCGCTCACTCCTATCTATATATAGCTATAAATTATAGAAAAAATATTATTTTCAAACTATACATACACACGAAAATTATGAGATTCGGTTATGACTTCTGATATTATTTTTATTTATGGTTAATATTGAGATATTTCATCTATCTCGGAAACTGATTGGATTATAGTATAGTGTTAATAGACGCATAGCTTATAAAATAAAACTTACAAGAAAGGATGAAAAAAACTTAATTTCCTGACGCTAGCTAAAGTATGGTGAGAGAAAAGTCTCGATCCTGTGGTCACACCGTGTTTTTCTTTTGTCGTAAGGACAATTTCTTTGAGCAATTCACCTTCTTTATGTAGATCCGGTAAGAGTTTTTTATTCCTAACTTGTTTAATCCCGCTCATTTTATGGTTTTGAATTTACTGAATTAATTTGGTAAATTATAAAGGCTACATTAAGTTTAAATATATAACACTGTGACGGCTTAAGTAGCTAATTTCAATTTCGGTTGCCAAAGCAACGAAAGTTTTTTTTTGTTATATTGCTATAGTCTGAAATAAATAATAAGGTATATTATTTAATAAATTAATTTAATTTACAGGACCTACCTACCTTTGTTAAATATTTTTTACGTTACAAGTTAGATGTTAAAATTTGGTAAAAAAATATTTTTTATATGTATACGTGTTCTGTGGCTCATACCGTACTACATTTCCGTCGAATTTCCGTGTCCCGATATTTGTAATCTGTGGCACACCGAGTACCAACACTAGAAAAATCAGTCGTTCACATATCCGGTTACACAAATTACTCAGTAAATTTCCGATGCTTTGTCATTGGATATTTCATTCTTTCATTCTACTAGTGTATTGCGTTCATATAGCGTCGGCGCAAATCCTGTGTGACGCCATTTTGATTTGTGATCGTGTTAATTTTATAGTGGATTTCTTTATTAATTTGATTATTATTACTCACCAAAATGAGTTACGGAAGACCACCGCCGCGGATTGACGGCATGGTTTCACTAAAAGTGGACAATTTAACGTACCGTACAACGCCAGAAGATTTACGTCGGGTTTTCGAAAGGTGTGGAGATGTTGGTGATATATATATCCCAAGAGACAGATATACACGAGAAAGCAGAGGATTCGCTTTTGTCAGGTATATTATTCATCTTATTGTATCTTAAATATTGCCTTAATATTTTAAGGCACTGTCCATAGGTTATGCCGCCATAATGGCTTTGTCGGTTTTAGATTTTACGACAGGCGAGACGCTGAAGAGGCTTTAGATTCTCTCGACGGCCGCATGTTGGATGGAAGGGAGCTTCGTGTACAAATGGCACGATATGGCCGACCATCGTCACCATACAGAAGTCGATATGATCGCCGCCGCAGGTAAGCCATGCATTTCATATACTTACGAAATTAATATTATCTTTATTTTATTTATATATCATTCAATAATTGTAATATAATTGAATAAATATTAATTTTAAGTTAATGAGAATTTTGCAGAAGATGGAGAGAAGAGTGAGCTATAATTACCATTAAACTTGACGTACATTATTAAAACTAGTGTTGTGATGGTATTTTTTTAGCCACTCGCGTTCACGGTCTCGTTCACGTCGTCGATCCAGGTCTCGTTCGCGGAAGCGTTCGTACTCCAGAAGCCGTTCCCGTTCCCGCTCCAGGTCCAGGTCTCGCTCGGACTCGAAGAGCTCACGCGGCCGCTCCCGTAGCCGCAGCCGTAGCCGTTCACGCTCAAGACATTGAAATTCTGGGTATGAGATCAGTTGTAACTGTTATTGCTAACTATTGTAGTCAAGTGTTTTCAATTTGGTAAAATTCCAATTATATTACTAATAAAAATAAAAATATTTTGAAATTGTAGCATTGGTTTATAAAAAAATATGTTCAGGATATCTTAGCACAGCAACTTAATGTAAATAAGTAAATATTATCAGATCATCAATCATATGTAAGAATACATGAGTAAATAATTATTTTTGTTTATTACAGGCAAAGGTACCAAAGAGAGCTGAAGTGCTGTGCTCCGTGTCTCGGAACTTGCAGCCTCGGCCCAGGTACTAGCCCACTCCTAAATTAAGAACTATAGACCTAACTATGATTGACATAGCGGCAAACATGCAACAAAACAATTAGTTTTAAGTTTCATTTATTGTATTAATAATTGTATTTTAATATTTCTCTGTTTTCATGTACAATAATTTACATTTTGATTTGCTTAACAATCTCCGCCACTTAGTATGGGTTTAAGTAATAACTAATGTGAACACTTTGGCACCCTGATTTTGCTAATCTATGTCAGTATTGTGTCGTTACTATTAAATGTATTTTGTTAATGGCTTGAATCAAGATGAGATTTATGAAATTGTATTTCCTTAGTATTTAATTAATTATAACTAGATTTGACCGACGGTCATTAGATGTAATTTCAGGTTAAACTAAAAAAATATATTGGAAGATCATGTACACCAAATTGGGTTAAATTGGGCATTTTACAACAACTACAAACAAGGCATGGTAAATAACTGAAGTCGTGTCTTATGTTTTTGATTCGGATTTAATGGTTTTTTTTTTTCTAATTAAGTACAATAGAATAGGACTATCTGAACAAAGTATATTTTGCAATTTTTATTGTTTATGTATAACACGTTGAAAGTTAACACAAACTTTGTTTATTTACATTACAATGTATGTGATTTACAAAATTTTTTAGTTTTGTGATTGATGTAACATTAATGTGACTGTTGGTATGCTCAGGGCGTGTGGAGTGCTCGGGTGCGAGGCGGTAGCGGGGAGGGGGGTAATGCGGTTTGCTGACAACTGCTGAATTGCTGTTGTTGCTGATCATAAAGTTATGAGTAAACTTTTATATTTATTGACAAATGACAAAAAAACACGCAATATATAGGCCCCGAAGATATTGAGATTCTTTTGTTAATTAAATTTCATTAGATGTCACTGTAAACTCATTTAGCAGGTCAATGACCTTAAGTTTTTTTAAAAGAGAGTATATAAAAAGACATCGACAAGCGTTGCATAGTGGATTAACACGTGAATTTGTTTGGCAGGCCGGTGCTGCTCGCTGGCCTGTTTGCTGTGGCAGTTTCCTGTGCTGATTGCTGTGATTTGCAGATACGCGCGTCTAGGTTGCTCTAACTGTGCAGGATTTCTCCCTCCCTGCGTCTATTAAAGCGTACATATTTTTTCTTTTTCTAAAGTTGGTAGCAGTTTTTACTCCCATTTTATAGCGAAGAGGCTCATTACGTTACAAAATTACTTCATTAGAATTAGAATCATTTTAGTTACAGTACTTTGCGTAACGAACCTTTTCCCTAAATATTACATGCGTCAAGAGAGAAGAAGCTGCGAGACCTGGAACTCATTGAGGTTTAATTTCTTTTAATAAACTACAAAATAAAGATATCTGTTTTTTCTTTCACTCCATCTTAACAATTGATGTCATGTGTAAATCATGTCACTTCTATTCATAGATCTTAAAAAAATGTTTATTAGATTCATTTATTTTCCATATCATTGTTTTTATTTTAAAACATTGAAATTGTATTTTTAAAAAAAAATAAGTGAAATACACTAATTAGGGTAAACTCAAAAATCAACAATCGTGAAGAAGCATGTTCCTAAAGTGTATAAAACTGTGTAAACGTAATTTACTTTAGATTTAGTTAGCACTGGCTAAGTCAAAATTATAGTATATTAAATAGAAAAAGTAAATTCTGCTATCCTATAGAAATCATTTATATACATTTCAATTTAACGACTGATTGTTCGGCTCTGAAGTCGGCAGGAAGTTGAAAGTGTTAATGTCCTAGATTGCCAGATGTTCAGATTTTGAGTAGACATTTTTCATGGATTATTTCACGTACTGTAAGCAATCTTTTTAAATTGGTTGCTAATCATTTCATAAAAAAAAAGAATTTTCGTAACTTAACTTCACGCTTTATCCCTAGCGGGGTAGTCAGAGAGAACGGAGCGC
>DWAP01002517.1:0-13361 GCA_018230625.1 Heliconius eleuchia | reverse complement strand
TTACCATCAGGTGACCCGCACGCTCGTTTGCCGTGTCTTTTCCATAAAAAAAAACCCACAATCAGCAGCCTTTTTGACCAGTACGAGCTTCGCTTCGCTGAGCTCAATAAATTAATATACCTACTAGCACTTAAGGCAGTGCTTATATATTACATATATATGAAACTTTTCTTTCTAAAAGTAATATATATTATCTATGTATAAGAAATACTTCAACGCCAAATAATCGAATTAAAAATATCATAATCTATAATTATAATATAACCACAACTGTCTGTACGTAGAAAATATATCAGAAAAACTATTACTGTGCATCTATTAGTGTAACCCGCAACAATTTTTTTTCAATTATTTATCTGTCTGTGCGTTTATTCACGTTAATATCAGTAACAGTTCAACTGATTTAAATGCCGTTTTCACTATTATATTTTGGCCAACTTCCTTTAACATTATTTGTTTGTTTTATTTCAGTCAACTTATGAATAAAAAAGTTATATCAATATAAAGAATTGCATACGATAATATTATTACGAAATAAATATTTTATTGAATGACTTGAAACTTAAGCAATCAATGTATGGATATTGTCTTTAAAATGATGATTAATAGATCAAGAAAGTAATTCAGATGTCACAAAACGAATTGTTTAATACATACAGGTAAAGCCGCGAGCGGGTTGCTAGTTAATAAATATAAATGGTAAATATTTATACCTATGTAAAGCAATAATAAAGAAAATAAACTCTTATAATATATTCAACATCAAGTTAAGAATATCTTTAAATAAATCCGCTAAACATATTAATCTACCGAGAGGTATTTAAATATTAATAGCTCTATATATTCCGAATAGATAAGCGGAAACACAAAAGTTCTGAGAAATAAACTGAAACTTGGTAGGTGTGTATTTTGAAGGACCGCCCTCCCGGGCTGGATCGATGTCGCAGGCCGGCTAGTTTGTAGTCACTCTGTTCTACTCTTTCCACCTGCATCGTGGCATAATCTGACCGAGATATAAAATGATCAGTTGAAAACGAATATAGACATCGTTGCATATGTATATGCACATATGTACTTTTGTACATAACTATGTACATAAATCCACTTATACGAGCAAATAGCGAACTAGAATTGGAAACAGAGTTATATATTATGTTTGCAATAGGCTTACCGAATCGGAATATAGATGGAAATTTAAGTTTTGTGAATAATTTTTTTTATAGATAAGCTTTTGATACTTTTGATGTATAATTTTTTAAAGCAGTTTTTGATTTTTGTTTTTTTAAGTACTGTCGTGTGGTAATCGGTTGTTATTTTAAATATTGTAGATTCGATTTATATTAATAATACGCTCTAAACTTATAATAAAATTATAACAGATCGATGTCTGCAAAGAGAAGGCATATAAGAAAAAATGTTATTGGGGACCTCCATTACTGTGGTAGAACCCAAAACAATGATTTTTAAAAATGTTTGTCTGGCTGTATTTGTTATCGTTAATCTCAGAATTGGCTTAACCGATTTAAGTGCTATTAGATAATAGCAAGCGTCGTAGCACTAGATTCACTAGACTCTGCCTACCCTGATACGTGCACGATACAGCGCGAAGTTAATTTGATTTTCAAAATTTCTACTTTCTAAAAGTTCTAATACTGTTATATTGAATTGGCCACATCTTTAGTTTTCAATGTTTTGTTTGTTGGTAATGTTTGTAAATTATTATTTTTATGATGATAGAAAAAACCGAAAATTATATGATTATAAATTCAGTCAGATATCCAGGTTTACAGTTCCTTGTAACACAGAAATTAAGCTTCTAGTATAACGCGATCAAAGGATATAAGCATTTATGTATTATTATTGCTTCATTTTGTATGAAACTCACCGCGTAGTCTAAACCTATAGATATTTTTCAATCAAAACCTTTAAGATATTTTTCAATGACAATCCTGAAATTGATACACAACCCTGTGATTTTCTTAAATAAACCTTCGTATATTTCACGCAGTCGTAGCCACACGGGGACCGCTAGTTATAAATAAACATGGCATATAACGATGACGTTAAAGTTAACGTTGAGGCCAGTCGTGGCGCAGAGGCATAAGCGTGCGACTGTAAATGCGACAGATTGAGTTCATTCGAGGAAATGTAACATTTAACATTATCATTTTTCGGACTGGGAACGAGGCAAAATGCGGCGTTGAGTTCCACCACTTAACACGCAATGTCTCCAGAATTGCGGAAATAGTAAATAGTTTTTGAGTTATCTTTTGAGAATTAAATTGGCTTCAAATTGGCTGAGAAAGAAGAGAAGAGAAAGCAGAAAAGAAGATAAAAGAAAGTTGAAAGTATTACACTAGACAGATACGTCCTTCGTACACTGTCGTCTAAGACATGTCATTTACTTTTTCGTTATATGAAAATAATTAAGTAGACCTTAAATATTTCCTGTTTTAAATATTTTTGTTACGTTTAGTTTAGTACAGTAGTTTTGTAACACGTAACTCAGTTGAGCATTTTTTACTAGATTTCAGATTTTTGGAACATGAAACTAAACGTTACGTGTTCTATGAATTTCGAACTCACGAACATTGAGTTCACTCACATATCCTCGTGTTTTATGTATTTTTATTTTTACAGGAAAATTGCATGTTTGTATTTCGTTTCATTGAATTTAAACTGTTGCTCAATCGCACATGATTGCTGAGTAAAAGCAACTATTTGAACATTCCATTTTGATTGACTGGTCTCATTAACAACAGCGAGCTCTATAGTCAAAGGAGTTTTATATAAATCATTTATTTTAAAGGATATTGAGGCCAGTCGTGGCGCATGGGGCAGAAAGTGTGACTGTAAATCGACTGGTTGTGGGTTCGATCGCCACTCGAGGAGAGATTGTTTGTTTACATTTATATTTTCATTTCTTCGCTCTGATACGAGGGGAAAGAGCGGCGTTGAGTTCCGCCATGCCTCCAGAACGGTCTAAACACTAGGTTCCCTCTGCCTACACTGCTATGTGCGGGAGACAACGTGAAGGTGAATATATATTCACCTTTGATGACAGAATCATTTTTGATCATACCAATAAGTTTGGCATTCCGTTACTCAACAAAAGTAACGGAAAATATATTACCTAATCGCTGCTGCCTATCAAAATTGTATAATAAAAACTAGGCAAAGTAGAGAAATAAGTAATTTGAGTATAATTATTTCCAGTAACAGAGATTGAACCCGCAACCACCGCGGTTCACGTTAGATATTGTCTCACCTATATCACTGCGATGACCTCAATATAAAGTAGTAACATATTTATACTCGTACATATAAATGTACAGTGTTCTGCTATCACAATAGACATTTCTCTTGGTCCGAAATATTCATAAATTTTGCTAGCAACAATGCATTGTATTGTGTTTCATGACAATTGACCTAACCAAGATAAGCTAATCAAATCTGTGTAGAATGGCAGGAAATGGCCCTAGCTTGAATTGCTGGTAGTATGTAGGGCTTATAGGTATCGAAATCGTTGTATACTCGTAGCGTTAGAGTCCACAAGGTTCAGTAATGGTTATATATTCTATTCCCACTCGGAAACCACTTAAACCCATGCCAGTTATTATTATTATAGTTGTATTCCGTATACAGCAGGGTAGGTGAGGGAATCTTGGAACCTAATGCACTCTATTCCCATTAAAACACTTCCGTTCTTCATTTTATGCCGAATTCTAGAAGCATTGCGTGATGAGTGGCGGAACTCAACGCCGCGCTTTTCCTTCACACCAGAGCATTAGATTATTTAATATTTTCATCACTTATGAAAATATTAAATAATTTTAATGAGAATCAAACCCACAACCATGTCATGTCTTCTATTTGGAAATATAACTTTTAATTGACACCTAAAAGTATAATACTTTTAGTCCAAAAATGCAGAAAGAAAACGTTAAGCCATTAAGTAATTACTGTGAAATCGGAAAATGACAAAAATCCGGCACGTTCAATTACAATAATGTAAAACGACGATAAGCTCGAAACTCGAATACATTTAAATACCTTTTATTTAATGCTTTTCATTTTAAATATTTATGTAAGGGCTTTGTCTCTGCTACTGTATAATTAAAGATTGATAAAAAAATCATGATAATGGATTTAACATTGGAATGTTGATCAGATTATATCAGTATTATTAAATATTTGAATATTTTTTTATTTAAGTCTTGCATTTTATGTTTTTTCTTTTGAAATTTATTACGTAACAATATACTGTAATATTTGTATTCCTATGTTATGATTTATAGATACATAATCATAACGTTTAGCAACAAACAGCGTGCACATGCTAACTAAACGATGATGTGGTTTTTGTTTCCTTCACGTTGTATCCCAGACATAGCGGGGTAGGTAGAGGAACCCTGGGAACCTAATGTTCAAACGTGGAGTATGATGGTGTGAATTTTACGGAAAATTTTCCATTAAGTTATTATTTTTAATATGAAAAAAGCTTTTAAACAAAGTTTGTAGCAAACGTAAACATAACATGGAATATCATTAGTAAATGGAGGTACACTCCCTCGCTATTAGCCCATCAAGCTATTATATATATCTTAATATTTTTCCATAGAAACTGCACCCTTTTCTTTATATTACGGCCATTAAGCTGTAAAACGCGCACATAAATAAGCAACATTAGGTTTCTGAATAATGCAAATATTAGCTTAGTTTGAGACCAGTCATTGCGGAAGGACACAAGCGTACGAATGTAAACGTCATAGGTTGTGGGTTCGGTTTCCAATCGAGGAAATAAAATATTGCATATATTCTTTCCTCGATTGGCTTGTTGCCAGAGCCAAGAAATAAAAATATCAATAAATAGTAATGAATTTTCCAGTATGGAAATCAAACCCAAAACAGTCGCCATAAAAGCCTCGGTTTGTTTTAATTAAAATAATCTTTATTTGAGGTTTCAGCAACTTTTAAGGTAAATCTAATATAGTCGTGTACCAATTGTAATAGGTCGGGGCAAAAGTATTTTCGTGTTTTGAATGTATTATTAGTAATCAAACTTGTACTGAATGTAACTGGCTGGTTTTAATACCATTAAATGTGACATTCTGAAAATGCAATAAATTAAAAAAAAACGAGTTTCCGTGATTTTTAATTGTTTTTCAAGCAATCAAAATTAACGTATATAATGAAGAAATTCGGTACATTTTAAAGTTTTATTACAAAAAAGGTAAAAATGCAACAAACGCCGCGAATAAAATAACGATCTACTGCATACTTAAGAGTAGCACAAATATAGTTTAAGCGTTTCAAGCCTGGAAATTTTAGTGTGAAAGATGAAGTTCGCTCTGGATATAATCAGAGCCGTCAAAAGACGCTCCACTATCTCAAAAGAGCTCCACTATCTCAAAAGAGATAGTGGAGCGAGATCGACATATTAGTAGCTACGACATTGCTGGAGAACTGGATGTTGATCATAAAATAATTTTACGTCATTTATCTAAGACTGGGTACAAGAAAAAACTTGACATCTGGGTACCAAATGATCTCACTGAGAAAAACCTAATGCAACATGTTTCCATATGCGATTCTTTGTTGAAACGTAACAATCCCGAACCAAGGTGATGAATAATGAGTGACTTATGATAAGAATGTGTAAAAAAATCATGGTCGAAGCAAGGACTGGCCCCACAGATCATGGAAAAGCCCGGCCTGACTCGGAACAAAGCGATACTATGTGTATGGTGGGATGGTGGTGGGAACACAACCTCTCAGATTTTTAATAAAATATCTCAAAATTTCTACAGGAATAAGTTCATGGCACTACCCATAATATGGCAACAACGTCACATACATATTATAAATATATACGTAAAAAATGTTTTTCTTTATATAAACAATACGAAAATACTTTTGCCCCGATCTTAAATGTATGTACTTGTATAAGTAGCGATGTTCGGAATATATACATAATATTATATTTTAGTTTTCCTTTTAAGTTTTTTTGTTTTAACGTTGAAACTGAGAAATTCAGGTTGCAGTTATTAAAGTTAAGTAAAGTAATGTAATGTAGCGATAAATTTTCCTTCCCACTGTATCCCGTACACAACAGTTTAGAAAGGGGGAACGTAGTGTTAAGGCACACCGTTCCCATCGTGTTGAGTGGCGTAACATACTTTCGAACTTTACCTCGTCATCAGACCCATTTATATTTAGAAAAATTAAGAATTCCATAATTAGGTAGATATTAATAGTGAAACAAAAAAAACTCTAAAACCTTGAAACCCATTATACGATTCCGCGGAGAGTTCCGTAATAAATGTCATAATACATTATGCAGCCAGTTAATCATTGTCTGCACGAAGCGCTATTAAAACTTAAATAAGTAGGTCAAACTATTCACTTATCGATAACTGTAGCTTAAGTTTTAATGTTATTTGCCTTACGCCAAAAAATATTTTTTTTTTACATTGTATTATTTAAAGTAGTTTTTCTTTGTGATTGTAAAAAAATGTGTTACGGGTCATTTTATCACGCATGCTTAGAGTTTTTATAGTAATATTATTAAGGTCATTGATATAATATATAGAATCCATAACAGGGGCCGGTTGTGGCGCAGGTGTACAAAACATGTATTGTAAACGCAGGGTATGGATTCGATTTCGACTCAAGGAAATTAAATATTTGATATTTTTATTTCTTTGCTAGAGCAAAGCGGCGCGTTGAGTACCGCCACTCACCACGCAATGTCTCCAGAATTCGGCGGAGAGCAGAGAACATGGGAACGGAGTGTCCTATCAATAGGACAATTAATTCTTCTCAATACTATTCTGTAAGCGGAACACAGCGTGAAGCTAATTAAACTTTCTTAAGTACGAATTTAGAAATTATGTAATTGAAATATGTAACTAATTGGGCAAGATATAAATTCAATGGCAATTGTTTCTCTTTTCCGCCTATAAATTAGATTACAGATTACATAGTATTTTTTGACAATAAGAAAAAAAAACGAACGATGAGGAAAACGAACGCTGTGTTACTGTGTATTTATGACAATTATATCCGAAATAATTTGTTAATTTAAAAACTAAGATGTTTTGGTGCAGAGGCACAAGGATGTGACTGTATCGCCATGGTTGTGGGGTTTGTTTCCTATTTTAGGGACTGAATTGTTATTTCTTAATGTTTTTATTTCTTCGCTCTGGCACCACGGTCCGGCATTGAGTTGCGCCACCTAAAACAATGCTTCAAAGAATTCGGTGAAAGTAGGAAACGGAGTGTCTTAACACAGTTCTTGGGAGTGATAATAACTTTAAGTATTTAAATATTCTCTAAATTTTATTACTAAAATTTATCTTTTATATTTTTCAATTTTAAATTTAGTATCGAGAACTGTCGGATGCAGAGCTGCACTCGCGTTTAAGTTTAATGTACGGGAAGACTATCGAAGCATTGTGAACTGTGATTCAATATATTTTTCTTATTTTATTAGGAATATGTTATAATAAAATTTTAAAGTATGAAAATATTATTGTATATTTATGTACGTTTTTATTGTAATATGATAAGGTAATTTGTTATTAATCTGTTATTTTTTAATGAATGTAATATGATTAAGATTCTTATACAAATGTCAAACTAATTTTAATAAAAATAAAGTTAAATCCAAAATATAATATTTTTCTAATATTTATAAAATATTTGATATTTTTTTTTTAAATATAAATAATTAAAAAATATATTTTATCTTGATTGTTATATATTTTATTGAATAAATTGTAACTAAAAAAACGTATTTAAAATCTATTAATTTAGATTTTTTTTTGATTTCAAGAAAGAATTTCTTTTTCATTAGAAAGAGACAGCCGTGACTTGTTCGTCGGGTTCACTTCGCCAAATCGATAACTTTGGCGTCACTTCTACGCAATTGTTACTTTTATTACTTTTTACTCAAAAGTTAAATTTAAAAAAAGTAATTTATTTCTATCTATAATTATCTTAATAATAAAAAAATAATATTAGAAATCTGATTTTCTTTTTATATAGCACTAAACAATTAAATGGAACCGCAAACCATCGTACGCTTTGCGCATGTCACAATCGGCGGCCATATTTCTTCGTGGTCCTACGTTAGCTCACTAAAAAATATATTTTTCTATATAAATTACTGGTCTAAATGGTTCTTAGTGAATAATTAACGTAATAAATTCATGTTTACGGTCTTATGTAGTAATCTAACTCAAACTCAGGTGTGAAGTGTATCATATCGCAGCGAGTGAAACTTTCGACACTGTTTTAAACTTTCAAGTGAAAACTTCAGGTAAAACTTTGTTTAAATGTTAACTTTTATCATTGAAAAAATTAAAATAACCATTTAATATTTAATTTAAATCAAATATACATAAAAAATATTTAAAAATTACAAAAAAAATAAAAAAAAAAAAAAAAAATATTTACATTTTTTTTTTAAATTAAAATAAAAACTTTTTATAATTTTTCCGAGGTACTCACGCAACATGGTCCGCCTGCGGCAGGAAAGCGACCGCCAGCGCTAGTAAAAGCGCGGTGGTACGGCCGCTCATAGCGTTGGACTGGGTATCATAGCCGACCCGCGCAACACCACCGTCGTCGGACGGCCAACTGAGAGTTGCACATGTTAAGTAAAAACCATATCGATTGTCGCTTGTGGCGCTGTCTACGCTGCGCCGTCGCTTTATTCCTAATTACTCAAACCATCGAAATTTCCCATGTCTTTAGAAAAGTTTTGATCTAATCTAAATCTAATATAAGGTACAAAAAAAATGGTACAATTTTTTTTTTTTTTAATTCGCATTTTGTATGGTATTGTGGTTGAAAACAAAATATTATGGGCAAAAAGTAATTTGACCATTTGACATTTGAACTATACAGCCATCTTACTTTAAAAAGGCTTGGATTAGAGGAGCCAATGACAGTGTCCGATTTCGCGCAGACGCAGTGTCCACCATTGTAATCGCTCTGTGGGGCGGTCGCTTGATTTAAACTTTGGCTTGGCTTCCACGTGGTCGGAAACTTTTTAGCACATCTATAAGTAAATAAAAAAAACCTTGAAAATGCATTAAGTCAGATTAAGATAAAAAGAATTTAAAAAAATTTACATGGCTAAGATTGTCTTAAATTTATACTCATTTTTTCACCCTCATGCTGTATCCTGCACAAAGTAAAGCGGGCAAAGTGAACCTGAGAACTTAATGTTAAAACACTTCGTTCCTTCCTTTGTTCCTTAAAATTTTTCGTGTTAAGAGGCAGAACTCAGCGACACGCTGCTTCGTTACAAGGAAATGAAAATATCAAATTTTCCCCGAGTGGGAATCGATTCCACAGCCGTCGTGTTTATAATCTCACGCTTGTACCCCGGCGCCACGACAGGCTTGATGAAAATTAATATATTAGCCAAATCTAAAATTTTCACTATTTTTTACCTTTCATCACTAGCTACCAAAATCAAATCAAATCAAAACAGCTTCACGCTGTACTCTGCACACAACAGGGTAGTGAGAACCTTCCCACTCTCCGTCGAATTCTGGAGGCATCAGTCGGGATGAGTAGTGAAAATCAACGCCGTGCTTTGCTTTGACATCAGAGAGAAGAAATTAAAGTTTAAAATTTCAATAAATATTTCATCTTCCCGAGTGGGGATCGAACCCACAACAACTCGATTTTACAGTTACATTTTGTGCCCGTGCGCTACAATTATTATAAACACGCTTCTGCTAGTTCGACTATGTCATAAAATCTAAGAAATCTGAATTTGAACCACGAGTAATAATTGTATCATATTGAAAAACTTGGCAGTTATACGTAGTTTAGGTGACTATGGTGACTAATAATATGGCATTATACAGCTGGTCTGGATCTGAATAGTGAAACTATTTAAATATTACTTTATAAACCACTTGAACTTGGGCTCATACCTCCTATATCTCCGAGAATGTTTATTGCATTTATCAAGCCTTATATGACTTGGTATTGAAAAGCGTATTTTTAATGTATAATTTTTATCTATCACAGTAATATATTTTGATGCAATAAAAAATATACACAAAAGAATAAAACGTAATGATTAATTTTTGCCGTAAGATATATAAAATATAAGATATGTTAAAAGTAAAAATATGAAATCTCAATCAGACCGCCTTGATTAGGAGCTTCGAGGTTAGGGGTTTTGAAAGCACGTAGTACGCACGTTATGGTATCGTATAGAATCGTATCGAAGAAGTTTATTATTTGTATTATAACAATAATAAATTATCTTACAGTAATAACTAAATAGATTATAATACATAAATAATTTTGAAGTCAGTCGTGCCGCAGAGACACAAAGTGTAACTGTAAATGCGATAGGTTAAGGGTTCAATTTCCACTCGCGGAAGTGAAATATATAATAGACAATTTAGTCCCGTTAGTCAACACGCAATACATCCTTAGGTTTTCTCTGCCTACCCTGCTGTGTGCGGGATACAGCGTGACGCTACAAAACTTCTCAATTTAATAGAAATGAAAAATAAATGTAGGTAAAAATACTTATAGCTGAAAAGTTAAGGAGAAACTAATATTACACAAATCATTCCACAATTATTATTTTATTTTTTACGTTATTGATCATTCTTCCTATCTGTAACGTCGAGAAAATTGATGTAATTTAAATATAATTACGACTCCCTGTGTATCTTTGAAATAGAACACGTAAATTTTCTTTAACGTATAAAACATATGTATTATATACAATATATTCTAAAACATTAAAAGCATCTAACAAGAGTATTTTGGAATCTTGGTTAAGAATAATATATTATACCAACGCTTATTTGAACCCACAAAAGTGATTTGATGGATTATAATTTTCCTTTTGTGCATATGACAGCGGACGAAAACCGCAAATTTAATAGTCGGTCCACTATTAAAAATTAGATATATTATAATATGTTTATTGTTAACTTAGTGTTTAGTCAAACTTTTCTCAACGGCGAGCTCCGTTTTTAAATATCATTATGAACAATTAAAAAATTGGTGCTCATTATCCAAACATAAATATTGAACTGTAAAAAGATTATTTTAAAGAAAAGTAATTTTTAAAAGATTATCTTTCAAGATAATAAAAAAAACGTTAAATTACGTTTTAACGTAATTTTATGTTATCAGTGAAACTGAGATAGAGATCTTAACATAACGCATAAAAATATCTACATTAATGAATATCCAACAGTAGGCGCCAAAGAGCCAATGATAATGATAATAGATAAAAAATCTAGTAATTATGTAAGCTTTTTTTAAAATTGATAATGTGAATTTATTACATGTCTAAATAAAGTGAAAATAACATGCTTTCAACGGACTCTGTAGTTAAAGCATTAAAATTAAGTACAGTCCCCAGTTATTGCTTGAACTTAATTTGTGTAGTACTCAGTATATATACATACATTTTAAAACCAAATCGTTTAATTATATATACGAAATCTTGGATAAAGTACAAGTAAAGGAACCGAAAACCGAAACAAGTACAGCAAAAACAAATAAAATAGGCTAGCACATAGATTTTATACTCAAAAATAATGTTTTTAAAAGAAGGCGTTCGGTCTTCTTATATATCTTAATACAAAAATAAATTGAAATTCTGAAAGTAGATAACATTGGGCATTCAAATAACGTAATGTAAACTCGAATTTGTCAAAAAGAAACCTTTCCTGTTCCTATTACTGCCGACTTTTTAATGTATGAAGCAATTAAGATGCATGGATGCTGGACATAAATCTACGTAATAAAACTTCAACGAGCGCAGTTTGTTTATTAGTGCATAGGATACGTTTAATTAAGGCGATAAGAAGTGGGAACGAAGTGATATGTCACTACATCCTGTTTATCTTTACTAAAATGTACGAGTGAAGCGCAATGCAGTGAAACGTACGAGTACGAGTGAGTGAGTGAAGTTTATGCTTTTGAGATCACTCAAATCTTGTCCATTATAATAGTCACTCTACACTGTCAGCTTCCACAACGATTAAAAAAGTGTATATTTTCAGTAAACCACAGTTGTAACTATGATATACTAGAGATCCACATTTTTTTACAATAAACCAAAGAAAAATTTGTGTTCAGGTATCGTCACATTTTTAATTTTTAGTTTTGTTTGGCTACTTACATAATATATTCTGAAAGCTTCGCGAAATTACGTAGTTAATAACCAATCGGTTATGTTGAGCATCAAACGTGATTTATTATTTATGGCTTAAAATTCAGAATGTCATTTTGCACGTGCAACTGATGATTTTACATATTTATTAACTTAAATTTTATATTAGACAGAAAGCAATTGGTCATATTATAGAGATGATGTCATTTTTTATTATCTCAGAATTTTTTGCTTTATTTTTTGATATATAGTCCAATTATATAAAATCTTCAGATAAATTGTAGCCTATGTGCTATTCTGATATATTATTAATAATACTGTAAAGTTTCAACAAAAACTGTTGAGTAGTTTTTGTGTTAAATTGGAACAAACATCCATCCTCACAAACTTTAACATATATAATATTAGAAAAATTTTAATTTTGTTTTTACTTTCTGGCCTTCTATTTCAGTAGATATTTATTAGATCTTTCTTGGTAGAAGATATATATTTATATGCTATATTAACCTTACAAACTGTTATTCTTTTCGGAATAACAATTTTGAATTTAGATCCTAGTAAATAAGTACCATTGAAATTTGAAATATTTACAAATGAGGCAAGTTGTTAAGATATATTGAGGTATATGTAGCACTTACGAGTATAAGTATACACGGTAGAAGTAGAAATGATATGCATAATAAATAAATAGCGAAACCTCTCGATTATTCATTGCAAGATCTCTTCAATTTTTTAATTTCCTGTTATCATTTCATTTCCTGTTTAGAATAATGTCTTTGTTGAAAATACAAATTTGAAATTATTCTAGATCCTATTTAATGTTCATTTAACTGGGGCCTTTTAAAGTTACATATGGCTCACAAATCTAAGTAAGTTGATAATATGAATAATATGGCTGAATAGTATTTATACATAATTATTGTTTATTAATATGTTTTATAAAAACAGTTTTTTTTAGTATTTAATATATTATGTGTATATTATTATATATTTAATATAGTATGTTAATATGAGGCCAGTCGTGGCGCCGCGGCACGAAGTGTAACTTTAAAACTGACGGGTTGTGGGTTCGATCCCCACTTGAGGGGATGAAATATTTACTTAAATTTATATTTCCATTTCTTCGCTCTGGTCTCGAGGACAAGCGCGGCGTTGAGTTCTGCCACTTAACACGCAATGCCTCCAGAAT
>DWAP01002516.1:0-13363 GCA_018230625.1 Heliconius eleuchia | reverse complement strand
AGGGGACCTTCTGTTGCTTCACGCTTTACTGCTTTTCACCCCTTTTTTAGCCTTTTTTAATTGATTTTATCTTCACGCTGCATGCTACACATAGCATACAGGCAGATGGCAACTCCGTTCCCATTAAGACACTTCTATCCTCCATTTTCCACCGAATTCTGCAGGTATTGAATTTTGAGAAATTGGCATAAATTATTCACATTCATTGTAATGTATAATTAGTTATGTCTAAACAAACGCAATGGCTGCGGTTAAAATTTTTACTTCAGATTGATGTTTATGACATTTATGTTTTTAAACACATAAATAATGTTGAGTGTCATACGTGGCGCAGGGTGCCTGGTTACGCAACAGGTTGTGGCTTCGATTTTCACTCGAGTAAACGATATAATTAATATTATCATTACCCCGCTCTTGTGACAAAATAGCGAGACGTTGAGTTTCGTCGCTCAACTCGCAAAGAATTTAGAATTCGAGGGAAAGCGGCGGAACATCGTAACACTAGGTTTCTAGGTACCTTTTGCCTTCCCGACTTTTTGCGAAATACAGCGTGGAACTAAAAAACAGGTTTCCCAAGTCTCACGAAGCATGGTTTTAAGTTTATCTACTTATTACATAATATGGGTTAAACTGGACAACTGAATGTCATTATCTGTTCTCTGTACAAGCATGACAAATTTGAGCGTAATAAGTTCTTTGAATAGTTTGAAAAAAAAAATTCTGCGTTTTACGCCGCGTAGTTCTGACTGTCCATTGCCTAGTCATTTAGAAAAAGGCGAGGTTTGTATAATACTTGTTGTAGTTATAACTGCAGTTTTACCCCTTTGGTCATACGAAAATAAGTAAGTAAAAATTTTACATATGCCACGTCGAAAAACTGTAACGTGATGAAATATAGTCTATAGCCTTCTTCAATTAATGAACTAGTCTTAAGACTTTCTCACAAAGCCGAATTCTGGAGCATTGTGTGTTGAGTGGAGGTACCCAAAGCCCCCAAAGCGCTTTACTTCGTTCGCAAGAACAAGAATATATTAAACATTTTATTCTCGAGTAGAAATCGAATCTACAACCGATAGCATTTACATGTAGCGCAAGCATAGTCTGTATCCCTGCGCTACAACTGACCTCAATCCAATTTCAATAAATCTAATAATATATTTCATCATAAGAATATCCATACAAGACCTTTTATATGTAAAAAGCTCGAACATATTAAAACCTTGATCTTTCAACGCGGTCAGCTATAGAGAGGCCACGATTGGCCTGCGGTTGCGGACTTGATGGGAACACGGGGAATGTCTCAGCGAGTATGTTGAGAATTCAGCGACAATACGCTCTAAGCCGCTAGGTATCTACCACTAATCTAAGTTACGAAGCTTTCTATTGTTGTGACGGAAAAGTTATACATCATTTTACTTGTAGTGTCCAAAATAAGGAGAGAAAACTACTTATTAAGCTTCCAAGAATATATTCTTAATAAGTATTATTATTAAACCCAATTGGTTACAAGCGGGCGGCGTTGAGTTCCATCATGCAACATCTAACAAGCAAGGACTCGGAAATTTCATAAGACGACGTTACCCCTGCCTTCGTTGTTAAATGTAGAAAAAAGATTGAATATAAAGGATACTAAATATTTTAATGGATTATATAACGGAGCGTCGGATTCTAACACAAAAAATACTATATTAAAAATATATGCCCTTAGAGAACGGAGTCACTTAACTCTACATACCACTATTTGACAAGCAAAAATATAAAAGAGTATTATAGCTTGATCTTAAATAATACTGTTACCTATACCTAATTCAACAAAAAATAAACTTGCCATAGAATTTGAAGTGAAATATTTCAAAAGATATAATAAATTCGATGAAATTAAGCTGACCAAACGTGGCACAAAACATATCGCCCTATCAGGATATCTTTTATAAAATTTCAGTCTCCGAGCCTTCAGTAGCTATCGTGCCCGCGATGAGAGTAGACGCCTCATTCACCTTCCCGAAAATAAAAAATACAATTTTTAAATCTTCGTCTCATCTAAAATGAAAACTTAAATATGTATGACTGTAACAAAAAAAAAACATAACTCCTAAACAAAAAAAAACAATCTACAGGTGTTCTTACTGCGTTCTTTTACCATTCTCTTTTAATAATTCTCTTTACTAGAAAATAATTCAAAATCTTTAAACCTTTTAATGCTAAGCAATTTTTGATTAATCTAAACGTGGCCTCAGTGTTAAGTGTGCTGTGATATTTAGTGTTTGTATAATAAATAACTTTTGAATGATCGTATGTTTGTGTATCTTTTAGACTGTTATAAGGTTTGTAGTTATGAAATATATACAAACTTACATACTTACTCTTACGATTTTGTTCCTGTAAATATATTAATATTGAATTATAACATTTTATAAAATATATATATTAATTAGTAATTTATTTTTCTAAATAGTGGGGCTTTTTATTTTGTATAATTGTTATTTAAGACACTCAGTTTTACTTGCAAAACAGGGTTGACCAAAGGAAGTGGTAAGGGACTCCGTTGCCGCTACACCGCCCAATGTGCTTTGTCTGAGTAGGCGCCTAAAAATAATTTACATCCTCCCTAGTGGGGACTGAAGCTATAACCATCACGCTTACAGTCAGAGACTGTCCCACGGCGCCACCACATCTTTATATATTTTATTCTTAAATTTCTATTAACTTTTTTATTCTATCTCGGAAAAAAACATATTAAGTAATCTTAATTTTGTAATTAAAAACGACATTGAGTGACGAATGTAAATACATTAAGCATTCAACAGAATAAATGAATATTTTCAAATAGGTAGGCTTGTTCGATTTTGTAATATCAAGATAAAGTGTACTTTTAATTTGGAAGCTTCAGTATAAGTGCTAAAGCTCCTAATAATTATTTAAATTTATTTATTATAAATATTTACATATAAAATATATGTAACAATTTCAATAAATAAACGAGTATATTTATTGAAATTGTTACATATATTACTATACGTCAAGTACTAGAAAAACTCATTAAAATATTTTTTGGCAAAGTCGTTACCGCGCTGTAAATGTGACGATTGTTGGTTCGTTTCCCACTCAAGGAATAAATCATTTTCATTTTCTCGCTTTAGTTACTGGATACAGCGCGGCGTAGACTTCCACTACTTAAATGGGTGATAAATGGTAAACGTAATGTCTTAAGAACAGATTTCCTCCGCTTGCGCTGATATGTACGCTATATAACGTAAAGTTATAAAAATATTTTATATAAATAAGTATATATTTTTTATATATATTTTTATCAAAATACAAATGAACTCTATCTTTAGGTGTTCGCAGATTTTGAGGCCGGCGAGGTGCAAGAGCACAAGCGTGCTATTCTAAATGCGACGATTGTAGGTCCAATTCCCACTCGTGGGAGTAAAATATTTAAAATGTGATTTCATCTTTCTGGTAACAGCGTGAAGCTAAAAAGGTGCTGAGGCAAAAGTAAGGTTAATCAGAGGTGCGATTATTGCTAGTTAATAAAAATTCATGTAACAAAAAGAAATTATTGCCTTTTTTGAGCTGAGCCTTGAACTCGCTGAGTAGATAAATTAAGTATAAGAGGAATTGTAAGATCCATAAAGATTCTATATAATGCTTGATGTGCATTAATAAAAAAAACTCTCTACGCTTATCACATACAATATTATTTCTCCCTTAAAATATCTAAAACATCATATTGCATCAGTCTTTTGCAGTGCACTTCCATGGTTTCAGTTTCCTGGTATGGAATTGGACGTCCCACACGATGTGCAATTATGTTTCTTTTGAAGTAAGTCGTGGCGCAGGGGCAAAGTGTGACTACACGCGACAGGTTGTAGGTTCGATTCCCACTCGAAAAAACATATATGTTATTTTAATTTCTTCGTTCTGGTGTCGAGATAAAGCGCGGCGTTAAGTTCCGATATTCAACACGGAATGCCTCCAGAATTTGGCGGAAATTAGGGAATGTAGAGTCTAAACCCTAGTGTTTGTTTTCGCCATCCTGCTAGGTGCGCTAAAAAAATTTATTTTATTTAATTGAAACCATATATAAAAAAGACAAGCTATCTTTACTATATTTCATCATAAATCAAATATTTCATTACGAGGCTTCAAATTAAATGTATTGTAATACCGATATAAAACAATGTATTGGCAGGGTGCAAATTACTAGGTCGGGATTGAATAATCGCTCGCAGCACTATGGTGGTATCGAAAGTAGAAAAAATGAAGGCTTTGTAAATTGTTAATGTCAAAGTAAAATGTTCGTCTTATCGTTTTATTAAGTAAAGAAAATTAGAAATTCTACAATGCAAGAAATACATTTACATGTAATTTACATGTAAATATATATTTATTGGATATAAATATATATTTACTTAGTATGTGATGATGAAGTACAAACAGAAAAAGACAATTTAGTTATTTATATATTAAAAAGGACAAAAAAATTAAGAACAAAATACCCCTCAAAAAACACACAAAGATGTGGGAACATCAAAAAAAAAAGATTTTACTGGGTTTTGCATCTGTATGTAATGATGAGCAAAAATTATTATTAAAACTATCAGCAACGATATTGTTTTAGCTGATAAAGGATTTTCAGATATAAGAACAGTTAAAGATCGAAGTGGAAAATAGGTGAAGATTGTTATCCTTCCCTTTGTTCAAAATAAGAGTGAATTTTCCAGAGAAGAAACACAAGAAACATATAATATTGCCAGTGTAAGAATTTATGTCGAAAGGATAATGCAAAGATGAAGATGATGAAGTCGGGAATTTTATAAAAAAAATGGTATATTCCAAATTTTGTACATATCTTCTGTGTATTGGTAAATTTACAAGCTCCCATATTTAAAAAAGATCTTTAGATCTGTAAATATTTGTTTATTCAATTACAGTTACAAATAAAACATTTGTATAATTGGCTAATAATAAGCATTTTAATATAGCATATTTTAATAATAATAAAATAATTTCTATGACTTATTTTCTTTTTATGGTCAAAGCTACAACACATTACTGACATCATTTTCAGTAAAATAACGTTTCAATTGACTAGTATTGATATTATTATAATCATTTGCACAAGTATTTTCTAAAAACAATAATTTACAATACGTGGGTGGCGCTGTAGTCGTGCACGGAGCCAATACATTTTGTACATTGAAATATTTGACTTCATTGATACCCACTCACAACAATATAACTTATAAAGTTATATTGCTTTTAACTTAACCTGGCTTCACGCTTTATTCCTAGCGGAGTAGTCAGAGAGAACGGAGCGCCAAACGCTACGGTAGAGACATACCTCTTTCAGCTCGTCCACTGTCATCACCCTCTTCATACATGTCCTCCGAGGGGTCCTCATGCTTTTTACGTGACCTTTCTCCAGTATCTTTGTTACTGTGTTTTCGAACGTAAACAGAGATATCCCCTACCTCTCTTACCACTCACTCTTCCATCATAAATCTTTTTTGCCATTCTTTCATCACTCATTCGTTCGATGTGCCCAAACCCGCTGACGTTCTTCTTCATTCTTACCGTTACATCCTCGCTAGTACCTGCCATTGTGTACCTCTTCATTGCGGATACGATCAGCTAAGCTAACTCCGCATATCCTACGAAGAGATAGCATCTCCACGGCATTCATCTTTAATTCTTCTTCTGTAATACCCACGTTTCGCTGCCGTATAACAGCGTCGGTACCAACACCGCATTGTGTGCGGCCAAACGCGCAGCTGTGCTGACGTTTCGCCGTCTCATCAATGCAACTAAGGCTCCGTTAACCCATTTACCGACAGCATTACGCCTTTCCACATCCACATCACATATACTGTTTATGAAAATGTATTTCTTACTTTTACACTTAGTTTTACACTGTGAAGTAAATACGTCGTCGGCAGACTCTACTAATAAAATAAAACTAATGTAGAGTATACAAGTTATTCTTTATATTTCAAAGTATTATGAAGATATAAAGTTACAAAGTACGCTTAAATGTTCCTTTAATTCTTTCTTTATAATTTGATCTAATAATCTATTTTTATTAATACTGCGACCATAAGAAACAATAACGTATATATGTATATATAAGTAAAATTGAAGTATCTGTCTATGATATCTAAATACTCGCGATGCTTTCATGTGGTTATAGTTATTTAAACTAAAACTAAAAACAAACATTTTTTTTGAACAGAAGAATAATAATTTGTTTCTTTGAGTGGGAATCGAACCCACAGCCATCAGTTCGATATTTATACACTGTGCTACTGCTATAACTACACGTTATTATTGTAATAATATCTGTTTGGAATTTCAATATATATAAATGTTTATTTCAAGGAACAACGAATAATATTTGAAATAAAAAATACGCTTTAATTAGAAGACAAAGGTGGCGTTAAGTTCCACCACATAAAATGCCACTGAAAAAAGCCCCAAATTTGGATGGTGGGCCAAGTGCCTTAAAACTAAATTGTCTGTGTTCTTACTCTGCTAATAAAGCTTGAAGCTGAAAAAACAGAAATATTTCTTCATCAAATTATAATTAAATACATAACTCTTGGTAACGAACTCGTATAAGAATCTTTTTAAAGGTTTGTAAATATTATAAATGTAAATTATAATAACAGTATCGGCTCAGAATTTTAAAATATTATTATATTTATTTTAAGAAACCACGGTCAATATTTGAAATAACAAATGTTGAGTTCCTTCACTCGGTAAGCATGTTTTGATAATTGGATGGGATATGAGAGAGAAAGATGAAAATGTAAATATAATACAATAATAAATATTAATTTAAATTTTATTTTACTTGAAAAATGTATCTTAAGACTAATTATAAGTTAAGTCTGAAAGACTTCGTTGTTACAGTGTAAAGGGGGCCTCTTGTACATTAATTAAAATATAATATTGTTAGATGTTGTAGCGGTTCCTCAGATTATTATAGTATATAAACTACATTAAATGAACAACTTAGGTATACTTATATATATGTATGTCTATATAATATATGTGTACCCATATTATATATACGGTGACGGAGTTCGATTCCCATTCGGGTGAAAATTTATATCAAAAGTCGCTTTTGCTTCGCCCGCGTGTTTAAATTGAAATAACTAGTCGTTGCGGGAGATAATTCTAACCGTAGGTACAGTGGAATTTGATTAAGATCTTACTAATATTGATACATATTATACTTTTGAGGCCGTCGTGGCCCATTGGCACAAATGTGTGGCTCTAGATGCGATGGTTGTGTATCTCGATTCCTATTCAGAAGATTGAAATGTCTAATATTTTCATTTCCTCGCTCTGGTATCAAGATGTTGAAATTCATCATTCTACACGCAAGAGCCACGCCTCAAGAGTTCGGCGGAACGTGGAAAAATGAAATTTCTTATTAGAAACGGATTGTCTTAACATTAGGCCCAAGGTTCCCTCTGCGTAGCTTGTTATGTGCGGGACAGGGCATGAAATAAAAAAATAAATTAACTTGGTACCCCCGAATAGACAGATAACTTATTATATAAAATAACTTCAAACCGATAACCAAAAAATGAATTCGATTAAAATTCAGCATAAAGTATGACATCCTAAGAACCTGTGGTATTAACTACTTTGCAAACTCCAATTCCCGAGCGATATTAAATTTTATTCCTCTAATATAATTTGAAGCAGTTGTGGCGCAGTGGCGCAGCGTCTGAAATGTAGGCTAAACCTCTGATATCTGGGTTGAATTTTAACTAAATGTCTATAAGCGTTCCTCAGGAACGCTTATAGACTAAAGGCTCTTGACCGAAAGACAGATAGGCAGACAGACAGACGAACAACATAGTGATCCTATAAGGATTTTCTTTTTAAAGGGCTTGGTACGGAACTCTAAAAATCATTCAAACATGTGAGAATCGCACACACAACCATCGTTTTAACAGAAACAGCGCCGCTGCACCACAACGGCTTCAATAGATTTTTATCGTATATAATTACAACTATTTACATAATATTTACACTAGACTTTACGAACGCTGCTGTTTTCTACGGCTATAGCTTGATCGACGATACGACGACGATCGGCCATAGATTGATATATGACAAACTAATATTAATGTAATAGTTAATTAGAATGTAAAGGAAATACTTATTTTGGTAGCAAGTTAATGCTAGAGACCCCATTGCAACTTTTCAAGGAAGAGTCATTAATTTCAGATTTTTTAGAAATTTAAGAAACAAATTAAACTTGAAAAAAAAGTTCTATGTTATTATAAATTAATATATAATAATAAATATCTAAAAAACGTGATATTATAAAATTTTCAATTGGAAAAAAAACAATTCATCACACAGTATTCTATGCTCCCTTTGTCTATACTGCCATATGCGGAATTTAGCGTGAAGCCATTTATTTTATTTTGAGATTATCAAATGAGACCTGATTTAGATCTATGATTCATAGGATTTTCATTACTATTTTTAGCTTACAAAAAATATGAAGTTTATCTATGAAGAAGTGAAAAACAGTGAAAGAAGCTTAAATAAAGCATATTTACTTCGTTGTTTGTTTTCAGTGACCGTGACCGTTTGAGACAGTTGATTCACTAGTCTCAAAAGATTAATATAAAACAGATTATCTATGTAGTACTAATTTAGCTTCAATTTAGCCCTCGACCGTTGCGCAGGGGCACAAGCTTGCGACTGTAAGGGCGATGGTTGTGTATTCGATTTCCACTCGGCCACTCGGGGAATGAAATATTTAATATTTTCATTGCATTGGTAAACCTCGTTAACCCAAACATATTTTAGCCTGTGTGTAACTTGGTAAAAAGAGACAACTTAGTGTCAAGACGCACTGTTTTCCACTTTCCGCCCAAATTTTAAATATTTGGTATTGAACGACGAAATTCAAGGCATACGTTTCCGTTACTCAGAAAAAAATAAAATTAAAAAGACCAGTCGTGGCACAAAGTGTCACTGTAAAAGCGATTGGTTGTAAAAGCGTAAAAGCGATTGGTTGTGGGTTCGATCCCCAACTGAAATATTGGTTTAAATTTATATTTTAATTTCTTCGCTCTGGTGTCAAAGTAATACGGGGCGTTGAATTTCACAACTCAACATGCAGTGTCTCCAGAATTCTGCGGAAAGTGGGGAACGGAGTGTCTTAACATTAGGTTCCCTCTGCCTTCTTTACTGTGTGCAGGATACAGCGTGAATCTGTTGCTGAAAAAAAGGAACAAAAGGCATAGGCAAAATAACCGGCGTAAAACGCTGAAACTTTGCATTTGGCGAGTGTAGGCTAGAAGTAAGAGATTTCCTGAATATATACGAGAATGGAAAACAAAATGGATTTAACTTTTTATAGTTCATGAAAGCAAAGTTTCGGACGGCTACCAATCATGAAATTATTACAGAATTTAGAATGTAGTGCACATTTTTATCATTGCGACAGTTGTGGGTTCGATTCCTACTCGGAGAAAAGAAACATTTAATATTTTCATTTCCTTACTCTGGTAAGGAGACAAAGCGCGGCTTTCACACCATTCCAATTATTCAAAGGTAAGGAACGGAAGTGATTTAATGGGAAACGGAGTGCCAACACACTAGGTTCAAAAGGTTCCATATGCCTAGCCAGCTATGTGCAGGATACAGCGTGAAGCTAAAACAATAACCTAAACATTATTTACGTAACTTAATTGCGCCGTTTTAAGTAACTTTTACATTTAATACTGACTTTCAACATAATTAAAGCTCTAAACTAGAAAAAGTTTATAATATTGTAAAGAAACAACGTACATTTTTTATTAAAAAGAAAGTAAACATAAGTTTAGTAACAAAAATCTTAATTGCCAAGTGGAAAATTTATTAAAATGCACATAATACAGCTGTGTAGAAGTACCTAGAAATACCTAGTTATAGACGTAGATGTAGGCCACGACTGACACTTGAACTTCAAAGAAGTGAACCGCTAGTACCTACTCTAGAGCCATTTGAACGTGCCTTTATACTTTATATTACTTATATTACCTTATAAGCGCTGCAATGTTCTTTGGCATATATGATTTTTGTACCTCAAAAGGAAAAAAACGGAACTCTTATAAGATCGCTTTGTTGTCCGTCTGTTCTTCTGTCAAGAGCATTTATCTCGAGATTGTGTAGAAACATCAAGATGATATAAATATTAAATATTTATGTCTACGGTCCTTTAAAGCAGAAATTACACTCCTAAGGCAACGCAATCGAATCGAAGATAATTTTCTGTTGCATTTTACATGAAATACACCACGTAGTCAAGTAATACTTCCCGTGGATCTCTAGTACCACTTAGGACATTAGGCATTTGAGAATAATTTGTAGGTATGGAAAAAAATCATTACAATGTTTGTAGTTCATTTCGTATAAACTTCGGCGAAAAATGGGGAGCGGAAATATATTAATGGGTAGGAGGCTTCTTAACACCAGGTTCCCAGGTTCTCTCTACATGTTATTATTTATAATTAAACTCCTTATACTCAATGTCAATTACAAAATATCTATATATTGAAAAATGTGAATATTCATAACAAATTTAAATGTTTTGTTTGAAAATTAAAAGAAGTATAACAAAATTATTGAATTACTTATTGAATTTATATATTATTTTGTCACTAAGTGACAGATTTGCATTGTCCATCAGTCTGCTAAAATGAGGAGGCATAAATAATGAAAATGATTAACATGTAGTAAGATCCTGAGCAGTGTAGAGAAACATTTCCTGAAATACCAACCGAAACAGAAAAAAAACAAGATTTTACGTTCAAAGTTCGCACAAACGAATATTATAATAATAGACAAACACCTATATATCGCGTGATTCACCAACGACATCACCATCAGTACAATGTCACGTAAAGAGAACATTTAACTAACGTTAATCAAGTATAATTCGTGAATATTATTCGTTATTTACTTTATTCTAGCAATTTCATAAATAAAACCGGCTAAGCGCGAGTAGGACACGCGCATGAAGGTTTCCGTAACATTATATATAAATAAGGTTAAAGAACTCACGTTTGTCAATACATATTTTGTGTAGCGTATTGTTTTTCCAGAGCAAAAATTTAAAGGGAATCTTTCCTCCGAGAGAGATTGAACCCACCACTCATTATATATATATGCCATCGATTCATATATTTTTTTATAATTCTTACAAGCGAAACCTGGAAATGGCCTATAAATTATTTCTTAGAACTTAAAGTATCAGTTTCAAAGTACGTCAAGCTTTTTCACAAAGCTCTACTAAAGCTCTCAACACCTTGATGAGTTATGGAGAACTTATACATATCGAATGAACCTGCAATCAATTTTAATTATAATTTGGCAAATAGGTTATTTTATGTATTACGCGACAACTTTTTCTTTCATACTCTATCTTGCATATAGGAGAATAGGCAGGCAAAGCAGGGGAAGTAGTAGGGTTTAGTGTCAAGATATTCTCTGATTTTTACTTGAGACTCAAAACTATGGGTGTTAATTTTTTTTTTTAAAACATTTTTAAAGTGTTAATCCACACTTAGGAAAGATTCTAAATAAGTATGGGTGTTAAGTGGCGAAATGTGTTGTGAGTATCAAAGCTAGGCGTGAACGAAGTAGACCCTCGCCCACGGTCTCGAACGTCGTTAAATGGGCCTTGCGGGGTTTCTTAAATTGGCCACTTTTTGCATGATTCGAAGATCTCATTTTTTATAGTAAAAAAATTGATTTTATTTTATGAAATGAGATTTAAAACAAAATGCATAAGTAATACATAATATAAAAGCTATTAGTGTGTAGATAGCTGTTTAGGAGCTACATTGGTTTCAATCCTGAATCACTTTGACCGATGCTGCATGTTTTATTTAAAAAAATATATATGTATATAAAATAATTTTATTTAACTAAAATACCAATATAAAGCTTATTTATTGAGGAATCTATTACACTATCAAATGTACTGGAGGAAGGTCACGTTACAAGCATGAGAACCCTACAGAGGGCATGTATGAAGAGGTTGATGACAGTGGATGAGGCGAAAGAGGTATGTAGAGACCGTAGCGTTTGGCGCTCCGTTCTCTCTGACTACCCCGCTTGGGGTAAAGCGTGAAGCTAAGTTAGGTTAAGTTAGTCCACTACTTAATTTTTTTATATTTTGTGTTAAAACTTCAATATATTAAATAAAAAACCGAAATCAGAGACCTCGACTTTGTTACCTGTCTGCTTCGCGTGGAATATCATATAAATATAAACGTACACGGCACATAAATGTATACGTGTAGATGAAACACGCTAGTACCAAGACACTCCGCTCCTCGTTTTCCGCCCAAATTTGGTGACAGTGTGTTAATTAATTTCGATACCTTTAGCGAATCACATTCAAGTGAACTGTATGCAGATAATTGACGACGCCCTTTCATTTTGCATTTCTAACGTCAGGGTTGAGACGTCAAAGAGTAATTATAAAGGGGTGCGGAGGTGGAGGAGTAGATGATAACATTGGTGCTCAAGCAACAAGGTGACCTGACGCCGTCACTATAATTATAAAGCCTTATATCCTATGTACTTAGCCTTACACACACACACACCTCGTCTACCTGCCGGATGAAATAAAATTAAATTACGAAATGATAATTTCGTATTTCCCTATTTTCTCGGGAAATATAAATTCCTACAAGAGGTTTGTTACTAAATATAAAGTTGAATTTTTACATTTCAGACACAGTTGCGTTCCGCGTTGTATCCCGCGGGAACAATGTCTACCTAAATTAACTTTTACTTTAAATGTTTTCCTTTATTGTTTACCATAATTCTGTAGACATTACGTGTTCAGAGGCGGAAGATACCAGACTAACAAGTCCACAGCAAATAAATGAAAATATTAAATATTTCATTCCTCACAAGTGGGAATCGAACTGGCCGCAGGTATAGTGGGTTGCGTCAAACGATTAACGTGGTTTCTGATTAAATCCTCTCTCGACAAATTAGTTATCCAATATATATTTTTTCAATTTACTGCGGCAATTCCTGCGGTTAGCGCGTTTACTCAAACAAACACTTCAGCTTTATAATATATATAAAATGGTGAGGCCAGTCGTGACGCAAGTGCAAAAAGTGTGACTGTACAACGGACTGATTGTGGATCCGATCCCCCCCGAGGAGATGAAATATTTATTTACATTTATATTTTCATTTCTTTGCTTTGGTGTGGATGCAAACCGCGGCGTAGAGTTCCGCCACTCACCATGCAACGCCCGCAGAACGCGGCGGAAAGTGGGGAACGGAGTGTCTTAACACTAGGTTCCTTTTGCCTACCCTG
>DWAP01002515.1:0-13364 GCA_018230625.1 Heliconius eleuchia | reverse complement strand
CTCTGCCTACCCTGCAGTGTGCGGGATACAGCGTGAAGCTGATTTATTTTGATTTATTTTTAAGGATATTTTATTTTAACTAATTTAGGATGTTATTTTTTTAAAAAATATTGAAAACCAGTACAGACAATCTGGGTAACTTTGATTCGTTCGGGTAACATTGACGGTACTTCGAAATAATTTCGATAATTTTTTATTGACTATTTTTATTTATATGTTCATTTTAAAAACGAAAAGAACTTAAGACTCAGCGCAATTAAACGACAAAAATAGATGAAGATAATGTTACATCAGCACCATTAACATTAAACGTGCAACGGCACGCAATAACGAACAGCAATTTATTTATTGCCGTCTGCAACTGAAAAAAAAATATGATGATGTTGTATTTACAATTAATACCAGTAAAATTAGTATAAAAGAACCTGGGCTCTACATAATTGATGACGATTTTGGGGGGCGTCACGGAGGGGATGGTGATAGACAATGAATACTCTAGTTGCTACTATTATTTTGTCAATTTAAATTATTTAAGCTTGTTTTCTTTTTTAATTTTCCTAAAAAAATGTATTAAACGTAGTTTTAAGTATTTTTGGATGCTTATTAAAAATATATATATCTGGTATACAAATACCAAACGCTTTAAACTGATTCTCCATTTTAATGTAATATAAGACAACACATCAGTTACATTCATTATTTAATACAAACATGAACCAATGGTACCGACTACTAAATTAATTGAAAAAATAATACACTTTTTTCTTTTTTTTTTGTTGTACTTTGTATGTCGAAGTTTGGATGTGGGTAACTTTGACAGACCATAAAATTCAGATTCAGATTTTCTTTTGTAGGTGTTTGTTTTGTAGATGTATTTGAAAGGGTTGATATATATTCTTTATTGCACTTAAAAACATATAAGAAATACTAAAATTTAAAGGTTAGTTAGCAAAGGTGGACTTATTTCTAAAAGAAATCTCTTCTAGCCAACCAATGGAAGTGGATGACTGTCAAACAGCGGGAAGAGAGTACAGTGCAGTTATCAATAAAGAGAAGAATAACTAAGAACTTAAAAATAATAATAATAACAATAATGATGAAACAAATTTATAAATGCATAAATAGATACATACATAAATATACGTAAATCCTATACGTATATAAACTAATGTGATATTAGTGTCTATGGGTGAAAAGTATTATGAGAGCACTAAAACACAGTCGCAATGAACTTGAATTTTAAGACAGTGTAAAATATCGTACGTATTTATCAAAGTTACCCAGATTCACGCATGTTTGGGATTCATATAAATGATTAGAAATTATTTAATTATTAAAATGTTAACATTTTTGCATTTTGATCTCACTAATAGACAGTATTAGTGAAACCGCCGATACAGATAATTAAAATCCGTTATTTAATCTCTTAATCGGTCGGAAGCTACTTAGCTTTATTTTGATTATGTAGATTTTGTAAATCGAATAAATGACAATATGAGGCGGAGATGATAATAAATAGTTTATAATGTTCAATTGAGGTTTAGGAATGGACACATATCATTCCATATTTTGTGTTTGTTTTGACGACCAAAAATAAGAAAAAAAAAGTTGTACATGTACGAACTATCATTAATTACTTACCAGAACGGTCTCCGAAAACGGCGCTAGTTCTACAACTCATTTCGAATTTAGGGTCGATAGAGAGATGAGCATGAGCAGCAAGTCTCAGGAGATGAGCATGAGCAGCAGGTCCCAAGTCACAGGTTGTGAAGTAGATTCTTTTGTTGCTAAGCTTGAGCAAAAACTTTTATTTGAGCCAAAAAGGCAGAAAAAAATTAAATGCGACTTCTTACTCTATAGAGAAGAGAAGACAGCGCTTTAAAACAGTTTATGTAATTTACATATATATAATACAATTTGTATTAAAATTGAAAACAAATTTAAATAAAATACAAATTATAAAAATCTCGCTGAGGACAGGATTCGAACCTGCGCGGGTAGAACCCATTGGATTTCAAGTCCAACTCCTTAACCACTCGGACACCTCAGCTATATGAAACATTTGATAATATAACTATGTATACATTTATTTTTTTTGGTGCAGAACATTAATTAAATGTGTACAATTGGAGAACAAATTATAATACTCAATGGTAATGTCTAAAAAATGTCGGCAGTGCGCGGGAACTGATTTTTTTAACTCTATGATCCCTCTTCCTACCCTGCTGTGCAGGATAAAACGAGAACCTTTGAAAAAAAAATGATTCTCTCTTTATACCACATATTAATAGAAGTAATAGCGAATTGTTTATTGCGTTATTTGGCACATGGGAAATAAATTATAATATTATTATCCGACTGTCAATTGTTTATTCAAGTGTTTGATTTTAATTTGATATCTTTATAACTTCTATATAAAATAGGGCCAGTCACACTCATGTGGTCAACTTGATATAATTAAGAGTTGAATATCACAATACATATCTACGTTCATAATTTAAGTTCAGTGTTCAGTCGGTAACATTGAAAGTATAACTAATTTAACATTGTACAATATAGCTTTCTTGATAAATGAACTTTCCAACAAAATCCTTTTTCTTTTTGAACCAGTAGTGTCAGAGACTGAGGTGTTCAACTGAAAAAACTCTTTATCTGGCTAGAACATATATATACATACAAGTAAGTATAGATAAAAAGATTTCTTCATATGCGTGCCTATATTAATAGTAAAAAATAGTAGCCATTGATTTTGTTGCTTTTAATACGTTTAATATAATTATACTAAGATATTCTATTCTAAAAAAAAGCAATTTTCTGTCCTTTTCTTAGTGTAGGGTATCCCCAGCGTGCCAGTTGTGCACCAAACAATTCGCCAATATCACGTGGTATGAAAAATAGTTATATAATGTGATATTAAATTTGATATCCATTGCCACAGCTGAGGTGTCCGAGTGGTTAAGGAGTTGGACTTGAAATCCAATGGGTTCTACCCGCGCAGGTTCGAATCCTGTCCTCAGCGAGTAGCGTATTACAATTTTTTCTTTATTTTAAATAGAAATAAGAAGCGATCATGAGTCCAGGTTTAAAATAATCTATAATTAATTTTAAACAATGTACAGCTATTTTTAAAAACACGTACATTTTTTTTTCATTTTTTATGTTTAAAACACAATCTAAAAGTTACTTTTATAAAAAATAAGCAAAAGATATGATTGAGATGGTAATATCATGTCAGAATGCCAGAGGTGACATTTATTTCTCATAAATTAAGATTTAAATTATATAATACAAATTATAAGGATTATAGACAAACAAATAGTAGAACATTATTCAGCAGATATTACATTATTATAAAGAGACATAAAATTTGACATATACATTAAAACACTGCAACCTTCGCGAACAAATAAAGAGTTTTTTACAGAAGTAAGATTATTAAAAAGTCATAAATTATTTTATTTATATTTCGAAAAAATTCGTAGAAAGATATTGTATTGACCTTAGCTTTAAAAATAGACACATTTGAGGTAAAAACTACAACATGACCTAGCAACATTTTTTTAAGTGGACAGTTTTTATGGCAACAAAATTTTATATCGTTTGGACCTCTCCAAATGTTTAAATATTCCATATCTAATATTATATGAATATTTGGACATGTTTTGTCTGACAACGCCCTCTGTCGATCAATTGAAAAGATAGCTTTGAAATCGTTAATTAATATCTATTAGTTTTTATAAATATATAATTCATGGTACTATGTGCTTTAATTTGTACTATGTTTTTCGGCTTATGAAATCGTTCCAAGTTCAAGTAATTGCTAGATATTGAATGTTTAAACCTATCCCCTCGTACATGTAAGTTGCGTTTATCAGTTATCCCAATATAAAACAGCTTTAAACTAGTTAAAATTATTATCGTTACTAACATTACCCTAAAGATCTCACAATGGAATATTGTAAGCATTTGACAAGAGACTTCTAATTTTACTTATATATCATCTATGGTAAATTAATCTTTTAATTTCACTTTAATCTGTGAACATCTACGAAACGTTGTTTTTCATGATGGCAGTTGTGACTTGTGTGATGTTTTGGTTTTTTTATACGAAATAATTCTTTATAACATCCAATGTATTAAATTGCAAAGTAAATTATTATAAGATTAAATCATTAAAATAAATGAACAATGATTTTACAGGGTAATGTATGCAAAAATGACTTCTGAAATTAAAAGAGAATAACATCTGATGATAGAACGAGAAAATAATAGCATAAAGATGCCGTGCGAGAGTTGCGCGGTTCAGTTTAGTGTGTTTAAAAGGAAACGGGCTTGTTCTGAATGCGAGAGGTACTATTGCAGCGGGTGCCTTCGTCGAGGAGGAGGCACTATGTGTGTTCCTTGCAGGGTCCTCTCGACTAGACCTTTGATCAGACAAACAATAAGCCACTTGAAAGTCCGTGACCTCCAATGTTTCTTACAACGCCAAAACGTCTCCACTAGAGGCTGTGTCGGTAAGTATTCTATAGAACAAGCAAAACCTATGATCAAATTTATTAGAAGTTCTAGAACTATCTTGGAATGAATAAGCAGTTTTACTTAAACACATATAAATAGTACATATATTCTTTTATTATTTAATATAAATGTAATTCATTGTGTTTGATTATTGTATTGATTAGTTTCCAATTATTCTAATTTGATGACAAAATCATGCATAAAACTTATTGTTACTATTTCACAGTATTGTAACCTAAATGAAATTAAATATATCATTATTATTTAGTAACTTAATAACTATTACTAATTTTTAATGACTAATTTTTAAATTATTTCATAATCCTACAGGATTATCCTTTACAAAGGAGCATCAAAGTAGTTAAATAATAATACATTATATTAGAAACCATTTGGAAGACACTCCGTCTTAACTATACATTAAAAGTTCCCTCTGCTTATACTGTCTTATGTGGGATACAATATACATTAAGAAAAATGTTATAAAAAGTTCATCTTAAGATATTTCATCACAAACATTAACATAAACATGTTTTGAAATTATATAACACATATTACGTATTACAAATATAAAAGAAGATTATCATGTCATAATTAATATCAAAATTATGTTCTCATAATAACTTTCTATTTTATTTATTGACTTTTTATTAAAAGGAATTACTTTAGTAAAAACAAAATTATCTTCACTAAAACACACTTAGCATTTTGCTTGGCTGTCATATAAAAATATCTATTTCTTTTATTTAAATAAAGGTATAAAAATACATACATACATATATACATATATATATATATATATATATATATATATATATATATCTATACATATATGTCTTCTGTAAATTTAGTATGTGATAAAGGCGCTGTAACGGAGCACCAACAGAGAATTTCTTTAAATTACTATGAGAATGGAAAGAGTGAAATTTTCTAGTTCACATCTTAAAGTCCATACAAAGAAAGTTGCAAATAGAACTAGTAATAAATTTAAGGCTAAGTAGCATCATAAAATTGCATGCATCTTTGTGTATAATACACACAATAATGGTGGATGGTGGTGACAAACAATCACTTGGACAATGACAAAAAAAGTGACTTATAAACCCTTTACTACTTGAGGCTAGTCTCTGTATAGGGCACACACACAAGCATGTGACTGTAAACAGGGCGATTTTGAGTTCAATTCCCACTTGAGAAAATAAAATATTATCATTGCTCTGGTGCAAAGCAAAGCATGAGAGCATTGAGTTCTGCCACTCAACATGCAATGTTTCAAAAATAGGACCAAAAGCAAATTACAAAAGTGCCTTTAACACTAGATTCCCTCTGTCTATGGAACAGCATAAAAAAAGACCGCAACACTGCACCAAAAGATGTATGGATATGAAGAAGATGGATAGATAATGTATATAATAATTTAATCACTCATTATTATCAAAATTGAATGGCATCATAATCAAAAAATCCCCTTAGATTGATTTATCATTAAAAAGAAGTAATTAAAGCTGATAAGACAATAATTGATAAAAACAAGTAATTCACACAACTCTGTAATATATGTAATATTGTATTAGATTTAAGACAGTGTTTGAAAGTACTCCTGAGTCCTGATAGATGTGAGTTCCATTTCCACTTGGGTGATGATTATATATATATTCATTCCCACATTCTGGTAGTCTTGAAGGATGGTTTTGGAATCCAAAATTGGGCAATGGAAATTCATTATGTTTTTGCTGCCTACTGTACTAACTTTGGTAGCTACAGCCATCTCCATTTATATTGAAATTATAAATATATTGTAAATCTGAAAAAAAAAATTGGATGGAACAGAAACAAAAAAGAACATCCACTACAGTCCACTAAGCTGTATATAAATTTGCAACAACAGTAAAAATGTGTATCCCTTGTTTGACAAATTAATGACATTTTAACTACATATGTTGTTGCCAGTAATTTTTTGTTTTATTTTCAGAAAAAGAAGAACTAGTCACATTATGTGTTTCACATGTAAACAGTACGTCGTACAGACGGCGCGGGCCGCGCGCCGGCGCCAGCCCTTTCAGCTCGCTCAAGGGATTCACCAATAATATTAATGATTTCATAAATTCTGCCTTCGATCTACGTAACCCTGCCCATCCCGCACCGCCTAATAATAGAAGTAGGTTGTAACATTTTTTTAATTTATTATATAGATGTTTTGATGTAAAAATAATCAACTACTTCATGAAACCCACAACCTGTCGCGTGTACTTTGCACCCGTGCGCCACGAGGGGCCTCAAACTCAAACATTATTCTGCATATAAATTGTAACAGTATTTTAGTCCATAACCCTTATTTAAAAATGTTCATTGAATCATTGTCATGTTATTAGTTAATATTTTTGAACTCAGTTTTTTATCTGTCTATATCATATCAGCAAAATTGCTTTCTGAGCCCTTTTATAGTAACTTCTTATGGAACTGATAATACTGACAGTTCCTAAGTGATTCTAAAACCCTTTAGTATATTTTTTTATTATTTCAGGTAATTGTTTCAATTCATCTCATGCTCACTCGCCTACCAACGGAACTGCGCCGGATATAACAAACATTCCAGACAGACGGTTTACTCCTACACCAGGTAAATACTACCATAACAAAAGTTAAAAAATAATATAAATCTAAAAATTAAATACATAAACCTAATCTCAAAAGACTATTGTTTGTAGTAAATATATAGTGACAACACTTTCTTATATTTCTAAATAAGTATACTAAATATTTAAAATTTAAAATATATACCAAAAGTTCAACTTCAAATTGTTACTTCATTCAAACAATTGAATTCAGTAGTATCAAGAACAGCCAACTAGTTAACCCTTTCATTTAGTTAACACATTTATTTCTATATTATATTAGGTTGGTGCAAAAGTATGTTCATACAAAAGAAATTATTTTTTAAGGTATAATTTTAATTTATTTATAATATGTATGTGCTGTTTTGATCGATGACTTGTTGCGATCTTATGGTTAGTGCTATGATCCCATTCCTGTAGAAATTTTGAAATTTCTGATTAAAAACAACTGACAAGTATTTTTGCTGCGTGGCTATAGGTGAGTGCGGTCTGGCGTTGTCATGGTGGAACACCACATCCTTGCTATTCACCAGCTCCGGCCGGTTTTTTTTTATAGCTTTTTTAAACTCATCCGTTGCTGACAGTAGAGGTCAGAATAAATAGTTTAACCCGGTGGCAAAAGCTCATAGTAATTCCTTTCCAATCCCACCATACAACATAGCATCACTTGGTCCGAGTCAGGTCGAGCTTTGCTACGGTCTGTGGGGCTTGTCCACGCTTCGACTATGATCTTTTTCGAACATTCTTATCGTAAGTCACCCATTTTTCATCACCCGTAATCAACTGTTTAAGAAATAGTTCGGAATTATTACGTTTCAACAAAGAATCGCAAATGGAAATGACGTAAAACTGTTTTATGATGAACATCCAGTTCACTCCACTTTTTCAAAGGTGCCACTGATTTTATCTGCGACAGAGCGTCCACAGCGAACCATGAGGTTCGCTTTGAAAGATGACTTTCACACTAAAATTTCCAGAAGTGAAACACTTGAACCACATTTGTGCTACTCTTATTGATACCGCATTAGGTCCGTAAACCGCACAAATTTTATTCGCGGCGTTCTTCGCATTTTTACCTTTTTTGTGATAAAACTTTACAATGTACCGATTTTCTTCGCCACATACAATCATTTTGCTTGCTTGAAAAATGGCGAGAAATATATATTTATTTATTGCATCTTCAGATTGTCCATAAAACCAGCCATTTAAACATTCAATGCAGCCAAAGAGATTAGATTACTAATAATACATTCAAAATACGAAAATACTTTTGCCCCCATCCATCATTTGTTTTCCAGGTGGAGAACGCGACATCAGAGTGTCAGCAACAGAAAATGCAGCTCAAGCGCAGAGCCGTGAGAGCAGTGAGGGTAACGGAGACAGTGTACATGTTGACACCACTGATTGCTTCGAGATCGAGGATCTTGATGATACTGGATGGGAGTTTATCACAAGACCTGCGGATCCTTTGCCCAATGGTCAGTGAAAATCATCATCTTTACACTTTTCTTTTTATTAGATAAATATAATGATTCCCTTGAACTGAGAATGATACCTGGATCGTTGAAGATGTTTGCATATAAAAATATTATATATCACTTCCAAGTTACATCTCACTATGTTCAATCTATATTAATATTTCTACAGATTCAGAAGTACTCCTCCGCGCAGCTGAACGCCGCCTAAGCCCTGGCGCTACGCCTCAACGCGCTGCATCAGAACTAGAGCTTCGTAGTGCGTCTCGTGCCACAGCGGCCACGGCTGACACAGCTGATACCGCGGACACTGCAGACACTACGAGCTTGCAAGACGAGCCCCTCATGCACGCGTCTGCCCCAGCGTCGCCTACTGCCCCCAATAATACAACGGGGGCACGCTCACGTTAGTATATACGTATACAGTTTTTATGTCCATATGCAGAAAGATAGAAAACCTATTGGCAAAAACCTATTCTGCACCCTCCCATTTGAGACATATATTGAGTGGAGGGACTCAATGCCGTTATAAACATACCTAGACCGGGAATCGAATCTACTGCCACGATGACTGCATTCATTGATAATTTTGCTAACATATACATTGATTCATTTTCGTTAGCACAAAACTGTCTTGACAGTATTTGTATTGCATTGTCATTCAGAATTTATAACCAAATGATTAATTGTTATCTATCGCCTTATAGATAATAGTAAATTATCTTCTTTAGAGCATTTTACTTATTTATTTATATGAATAAGAATTTGGTGTTGATGTCAAGAGGAACTCGAACAGGAGGTGTGCACATTTTAAAAGGGGCCCTTTTTAAACCTACACTTTGGTCACATGTCTCAGACACTCCTCAGCTCCATCCAGCTCCACCAAAATAAGTGGTGTTTCAGGATGAGGAGCTCACCCTGAAACACCACTAATTTTTAAAGTATTAATCCACATTTAGGAAAGAAAAATACTTTTTTATAAAAAGTATAAAAAATTGAACGTAACGGGACTCGTACTCGCGCCTCCTGGAAATACTAGTAATTTCCTCTATCCTCTATAACACCAGTAATTTCCTCACATAATTTTCTCAGACCCTGTAGATCCTTTATATATTTTCTAAATTTGCAGGTGCCCTACCCCTAGACCCGGACGCCAGCGTATCCCTCCAGCAGCTCCGTCGTCTCTCCGAACTAGAGCGTCTCAGCGTAAAGCAGCTGAAGGAACTGCTCGCCCGCAACAGAGTGGAGTACCGCGGCTGCTTGGAGAGGGCCGACCTGCTGGAGCGAGCGAGAGCCCTGTGGAGGGATCACGAGAAGTATAGAGATGGTGGGTGACTTAAGAACACAAGTATTTTGTTTATATTAAAGATTGTAGTGTTATTGTTTCGGAAGGAAACATTCTACAAAAAGACGGAAGTATAAAGATTGTAGGTGGTGTATGTGGCATGTATAGATTATCTTCTTTTCTTTTAGTCTCTTATTATACTACATATACATGTCCTTTACATTCTGAGAGGTAATTAATACATTTATGTTCAATATTAATACCAAACCAATATAGAGATGATAATTTAGAGTTAAGACACTTTGTTGTTCACTTTATTTCATAGACATTACGACGGGCTAGCTACAAGTGCAACATTGATATTGGAAAGAGAGAGTTGAGTTTTTACTGCCTCTTCAGAGAAGAACTGCTTTTTAAGCCAGTGGTAGCTTTATTTATAAATATATTATTTTAAAATTTAAATTGATTATTCCATCATCTCATTTCAGAGATAGATAATCTACCCTTTGAGGAAAGCTGTAAAATCTGCATGGCGGCGCCCCTCGAGTGCGTCCTCCTCGAGTGCGGGCACATCGCGGCCTGCACCGCCTGCTCCAAGCAACTAGCCGAGTGTCCCATATGCAGGCAATACGTTGTGCGGGCTGTACGTTTCTTTAGATCTTAGATTTATTATTATGGTATACCTGTTCCCGAAATTTATTTCCCATTTTGTGTTTCCCGACTTTTGTCTCCCATCTCCCCATTTTATTTGCAATTTCGCTAATTATACCTCTCAGCCCGTGACTTTATTTGCCAGCTCCCGTTTTCTGGCTTTCGTGTGAAGACTATATGTGTATTGAGAGTATGATATAGAACATGTATATTGTAATTTGAATATAGGAATATATTTGTTGCTAATTCATAATATTGATGTGATGTTGTCTAAGTAAATTTTAACACCCTCAAAAAGTGACTCAACACAAAAATTTGTTTTAGACAAATTATCACAATTTTTTACAATATACGCTTTTTTATGGCCGGCTTCAAGTAATTCAAAATTAACATATATTTTGAGTTCGGTCACGTTTATTCTTAAATCACACGTGTTAATTTAATCATTTACGCTTCGGGGCTAACAATATTCCCTTATATTATATTTTATAATATTTAAATATCGTTTTAGGTAGTAATGTATTAAATTTACATAATTCATTTCATATATCTATTCTTTTACACAAACGCAATGATTTAGCATTATTGTTAATATGATTTCTTCCAATTTACTATGAAATAATAATAACTTATATAATTAAAAATTAAAATGTATTTATGTGATAAAAATTTTTGGCATTCCCTTTCTTAGTTGTCTTATTAATCTATGTATATACTGAATTAAAATCAAATTTTGAATAAAAAAATTCATTCTCAATCAGTCCAATTGCTTAAAACCCACTATAACAGAGCAGCTATTAGTTCTTTATTGAGGATGATGATATCGTTAAAGTTTAGAAGTTTGCCTGTTTTGGTGAGAACTATCTAAAGTCCCGACTCTGCTTCCCCGTTTTGTATAATTAATTAAGCAATTAAATAAATTAAATACATCATTTAATATTTTGTTCAGTTAATATGTAGTTACATCTTTCTCCCCATACAAAAAACCATCTACTGTATGATAAGACTCTCCGTTCTCTACTATTCGCTCATTTTAGTCATATTGTATTTATTATAAGGTGCACTACACCGCACTTAATTTTTTTCTTTGAGTATTATAGAAGTCGCAAGTATCAAGTACATTCAAAACAACTCCGTCAATTATGTGTTAATATTTAGTTTTTATAATATTGTTTTGTCATTTTATTACTACTGTTTTTTTAAGTATCAAGAGGTAATCAAGAGGTAAATTTATTTTAAGTGGAGTGGAGTTTTAAGGCCCGTATTTATAAACCCAAAGATGGAAGAAGAAGAAAAAAGCATCTCAAGATCGATCTCAAACTTGAGAGCGGCTTATAAATACGGCTTCAATTGTACTCTGAGTCACAGTTGCCATAAATGATATACGTAAATAAAAAAAGGGTATGAAAAGACTATCAAAACTATAATTAATGGAATGTCAATAATAAACCAACTGTTAAAAATGAGTCATATCGTAAGTTTCTAACGCCTTAGTAGTTGCATACTAAAATTTATTATTTTAACTTTCAAAATAGCTTTAGCTTAGCTCCACGCTGTATCCGGCACATAGCAGGCTAGGTAGAGAGAACCTGGGATTTTAGTGTTAAGACACTCCGTTCCCATTAGCGTCATTTCCGTTCTCCACTGTCCGTCGAGTTCTGGATGCATTGCGTGTTTGAGTATCGGATCTCAACGACGTGCTTTGACATATTGCCAGAGCGAGGAAATGATAGTATAGTAATATTTCATTTCTCCGAGTGGGAATTGAACCTGTCGCGTTGAAAGTTTAACTTCTCTAAATTTTTATATGCCTTGAAAATTCAAATTTATGTGAATATAATTTAAAAATATTTTTATCTTTTTAAGATAATGTTTATTACATTTAAAATATATTTTGTATATATGTACGGTTACAATTATTTAATTATAATTAGCATTACTCGTATTTCTGTTAAATTATAAGAATAGGCTGTGCGTTTAAGATCTCAGTTACTGAAAACGTTTAATTTCGTCCCAACTTGAAAATAATTGTTTTCCTCTAATGGAGATCGAACCCACAAACATCGCGCCTCCTACTCAATATTTATTATATTCTATTATTTATTTAAAGTTAAATTATTTATATGTTAATATGTAATGTTTAGCTTAACTTCATAATGTACTTATATCCATATTATTATTTATTAGATTGCCTCCTAGATACAAACATGTTATAGACAATACTCGAATAAAATATTTAAATCTAATTCTTTATGCATAAATAGGTTTTTTCTTGTCATACATTTTGTAATAAAATTAAGATCGCCTTTGAAAAGTTATTTTGATCTTTTTTTTATAATATGTATTATATTTTTCACGTGTATATTAATTAGTTGTAGGCTATAATCGATTTTCTAAATGAAATTGTTATTTTTGTATGAAATATCTGAGACTAGACGATAGTCGAGTGGTGGTATTTTTGAATATGATTTTTATTGTATTCCGACGGCAACGCATGTTTTTTTAAATCTAGAAGGGATCCTAGGAATTGAGCCTCTAGTATTTATGTATAATGCTAGAATAGACCTCATTAGTCGTCGATACGTTTCTTTTTTACATGTACATTCATTTAATGTAAATATTTAATAAATAGATTTTCACCTGTTCCATTGTTTTTTATTGGTCTTTAAATATTTTAATATATTTAAGTTATGTAAGTAAACATATTTTATAAGAGTTCTTGGTTATTATCTCAGTCAAAACAATCATATTTTACTATATTTATTTATGTTAATATATATATATATATATATATATATATATATATATATATATATATAT
>DWAP01002514.1:0-13365 GCA_018230625.1 Heliconius eleuchia | reverse complement strand
CACCACCAGTACCAGGATGATCCTATTCTAGGCCGGGATCACACGGCAAAAAAGTTCTTTCTGAGTGCTCTATTAAAAATGTGTAAAAAATTAAGTATCTTAACAGTTAATTTTTATTTTTTTTTGCCTTTCACGCCAGTAAAGTTGTACATATTACTTATACTTTCCTACACTTGGTAATCACAAAACTGGACTACGATACTGAATGAAACTTATAATTCTTTATTAATTATAAAGTATAAAACAATAATCATAAAAGCTACTTCATTCCAATGTAAATTCCAGCGAGAAAATTAAATTAAACATTATGGCGCTTTCTACAGAGGTTGTTGCGGTAAACGCTGATTTATAGATATAAAGCAATTAAAACTGCAGTTAAACTGTTCCCGTGTAGAGTGTGGTTAACTTTTGATTTTATTTTCGTAAGCCACGTTATGGCTGTAACTTTTATACTTAGCTTATATAACAGATTGGGCAAATTTGTTAAGGGCATTTATATGAAGATATTAATAAAAGTTATCGTATTAATCATATGTATTATAGTTATGTATATAGTTTCTGTATTGGTTCTTTTTTTACTTTTATTGCTAAACTATTTTAGTTTTCATAATATTGAATAATAACAATATCTATTTTATTTTAAATTAATAAATGCGACGAATGAATTATTATTTTAAAAGCTGTCATATCATTGAAGCTTCTTAACGTGACATTAAAGTTACTGGACATACTAATTAAAATAAACAATTTTAATGCTAATTCAATTTAAATGAACAAAACGGAATTAAACTGCAATATTTAAAATTTAAATCACAAGTATGAGATGAGTGAATAGTTGAAGCAAAACCTCTAATAGCCGCCCACAGTTTCCGCCCAACGATTTATTTCTTATTTAATGTATAAAACAATAAAACTTAAGCGAGAATAAATTTATTAGACACTTATAACGATGGAATAAAAATGGTTAACAATAATATACTACACGATAAACTTGAAATGTAGCAGAATTTTTTTTAATTGTTTTTTTTTGTTCTAGGCCAAGGTCCCTGCGTATTTATTATCATTCTGAGAAACATACGTACGGACGTACTGTAATAGTCGATTACGTATATAAATTACGATACTTTGGCAATACAAAATGTTTAGATTCTAGATTTAGTCTAGATGAATAAATTTTACTTATAAAAAACTTGTATTCTAAATGCTAAACTGCGTATGACTCAGGTAACCTAATAAAGCTAGTTTCTAATTTCGATGTCCTTAATGCAATATTTATAGGAAAGGATAGAACACTGAAAATTATCTCTGTCTGTCCTGCTATATACGAAATACAATTGAATTTGAATACAAATTTTCAAGACATTGATTCGTGTTGAGAGGCGGAACTCAATTACGCACTATGTCTTATTACCAGAGCTAGAAAATACTAAATATATAATTTCATATGAAAATAGAAGCTATAACAGTTGCGTTCGCAGACACGCGAACAGCGCCACGATGGCCTCAAAATATAAAATTTAAAAATTTTAATCCACTTTAATAATACTTTGTCACTTTATTATTCGTTATTCGATTATTCAAATATAACATCCGATTCTAATTTCTAAGCAATAATGACTCCACTTCTATATACAGTATGCGCGCCTAAATCGATTTATAAAACGGCACTGTGAGTCATTACATACCGAAAAGTGAAAACCGACTCCAGACTGCAGACGAAATAATCATAAATAACAGATATCAAGGCATCGCGTCGATGCACGCCTGCATACCTATGAACTTTTCGCACTTAATCGTAATGCATTCGTAATGGAAAGCTTGTATTTTGATTCGATACAAAAGTTTTTTAATCGATTACAAATAATTTAAATTCAGAAAAAAGAAATATTACTTTTTTTTAATGTAAAATTGCGTGGCGTGACACCGTTGGAGGGAAACTCTGTAAACGCAACGGTTATCTTTTTTAATCTGTCACGGTGGAATACTTATCTTTTTATTATATTACAGGTGTTTTGATACTACCTACTTTACAATATAAGAAATAAGGAGAACTATATAAATTGTAGGTATTATAACTATAATCTACCATGCGTACCTTATAAAGTACGGGGAATATAAAAGATGATGATTGCGGCGTTGAGTTCCGCAACTCAACACGCAATACCTCCCGAACTCGTCTACCCTGCTACATGCGGGATACTGCGTGAAACTAAAAAAAAACAAAAGAAATATTACAATCTACGAAACTCCCGTCATCACACCGTTGCCACGAGAACACGCGACCTTCAATGTAATTTCAGTTCAAGTATAACCTTTAACAATCATAACTATGCAACAGCTGTTACATGGTGGATTATTTACAATTGCTCTCAGCGGTAGCCAAGTTCTATGTAGAATTAAATAAACGTGCCTGCAACAGGTGGGGCTTCTCTTGGTCTAGAACGAACAAACTTAGTTTGATGTGAGCTATGGAACTTCGCAATAAGTTTTGATTTAATATTGACTTTTGTATGTTTGAAATATTTTATTTTTAACCTTCTTTGTGAGATAACGCTGCGATCCCCATTCTTATATGACTTATATAATAATTTACTAATACTATTGACATTCTAGCAATCTCTTTGATTTGGGACCACAACTATAGACCCTTTTAGAGTGCACAAACAGCCCAATATACCAAATTACCCCAAATGTTAAAGTACCGCTTTTTATAAAATAATTTACACACATGGCTTCCTATCAAATAACAATGTTGTCATTCCACACTTACTAGGGTTTATCACAGATAAGTTAACTCAGCACAAAGACAAATATAGCAACTTAACACAATTTTGTTCTGTACCTACGAATAATTCTTATAAATTTTTAGTAAATGATATATATTTTTTAAACTATAGAGTATATTATTTTATATACATTTTAAATATTCATAAAATATATAATCGGGAAATATAGGAAAATGGGTAACATAAGATATTATAATCAAATATATTTATCATACAAATCACTCTAGTCTAGCCCAATCTATTAAGGAAAGTTATTTACGTTCTTATCTACGAAACTTGTTGATTGCGGCCTTGTAACTGATGCCTTTCTTAGAATTCTTATCGACGCCTGTAAAAGTATAAATCATATCAGCACTGAGTGAGCGAAGTGTTTATCTCGTGTAACGCTATAAATTTTAAAGGCGTTAAGGTTTAGTGTAATTGGATTATTTGTAGTTAATCGATGATAGCAGGTTGAATTCCCACAAGAAACATAGATTTATGTGTACATAAAACTTATAGTTTCATGCAAACGCGATGGTTGCAGGTCCGATTCCCACTCGAAGTAATTAATTATTCTCATTTCCCAGCTCTTCCCGCCGTTAATGTCTTGAAAATGGACGAACAGTGACGAACGGAACGTCTTGACGCCGGGTGAATACTTTGCTACATACGGGTTAAAGCGTGAAGACTGTCACTGTCGTAAACGTGTGTCGTAAACGTCGTGTCACTGTAAAAGTAAATATTTAAATTTCAAATACAACATTTTAATTTTTTGTAACTTGGTAAATTTGAGGTGGTGAAACTGCTAATTAAAAAAAATAGACAGAGAAGGAGAGTTTGTGTGTTTGTGTACAAATATGTACTATTATATTTTTTAAATGTTAATGTAACCTATATATGAGAAAAATATAAATATATTTTTTTAAACTTAAGCAAGTGCTTAAGTGCCTGTGGCCATTTTATTAGCACCTAAAACGACACTAAACTTACACGACAAATAGAAGACTCTAATACCACTGGAAAACAATGAAACGAACATGTTCCGGCAATTTAAAAGAAAGCTCATCACCTTGTAAGCACATCCGATTGTCAAGTCAAGCCTAGCGAACATGTCAAACATGTTTTGATTTAAAATGGATTTTATTAGAAGAAGGCAAAGCTGAAAATAAAGTTTCTAAGCTTACGAAAACAGAGTTTATTGTTCTTAGAACACCAATTATTGGTCGTAATTGAGTTGTCAACGGCGCTCAAACAAAGAAGTGCCTTAGAAATGGTCAACATTAGCTCCAACGATAACTAGGGCAATTGACAATGACAGAATCTGATGATATCATCGATATATCAAGCGAATACTAATGATCTTTACTTTCATTAATTGTTGCGCCTATAAAATTTTTTGATTTGAAGCAAAGAAATTCTTCCATTTTTGTCTTTACTAACAGTAAAATAGTGTTTCTAAGATAGTTAATCTAAAAAATTTAACTAAATAACAAAAACCAATTTAATATATTCATTCTTGTTGACAAGGAAACTAACATTAAAGTAAATAATGTAAAGCACATACACGGCAGTCTGGAATGATGTAAATATCAAGATGTGATATCTTCACAGACGCCATTGGATGCTCCTTAATAGGAAAGATGAAATGTATCTGACTAAATACGATAGTTCAGCATTTTAATGCCACTGAGAGTGATCTGTCTTCAATTATCTAAGTCACTTACACGTATTTTGATTCTGTTAGCTTCACGCTGTATCCAGAGCGAATTAATGATATGTCGTTCCTCCGAGTGGAAATCAAACCCACAACCTTTTGTTTATAGTCAAAAACTGTAGCACAGTGCCACGACAACATTAAAGATTCTCACAAACGAAAAGAAACAGCAGAATATTATATCACTAACAACTTTTTATTATATATACTTCGGAAAATGCAAACAAAAATGCTTAAAATAAATAAATAAAAAAAAACATCATAATATTTTATACAAATATTTATCGTCATATCAAAAACCATATTTTATATAAATATTTAAGAAGTATAATCTTTAGACACACTTTGAAATATTTGCTTAAAACAATATTTTTTTTTATATAAGTATGTATATGAGTACTCGTAAATAAGGCTCTTACATGTAAAGGCACACTTTTATAGGTTAAATCCAAGCCATTTTGGTGGTATGCGCAAGCGCAAGGATTTCAGCAATACCGTCAATGAGTCAGTCACGACAACAGACGTTTGTGTACATCGTATCGGTGAATTATATACAATTAATGTCCCAATACCAAATAATCATTAAGTCATTAAATATACCATTTGAAACCGAACACAGTGCCAACTGCCAACATCGCTGAAGATAAATTATTTATTATACATAGCGCTATTTAAATTTACTCTTAACACTGTAAGAACTTATAAAATAAGCTGATAGGAACAAATAATAGTAAATAGGTCAATTTCATAAAAAATTAAGACTTACTAACGTCAACTTTAGATATTTACACATGACATTTATAATTATAGGGACGTCTCTTAAATTTTTAGTCATTCATTTTTTAATAAAAACATTATTCTTTCAGCGAAAAGCGTAAGAATTCATCAGTTTCTTTAACCATATCCTACAAGATGCAGAGAAACAAATCTTTTTGATAAAACTATGAATAATATTCCTTATAGTGCCAAAAACCAGTGAGTGTTGCATATTTAAATACAATTAACATAAAAAGTTGCGTTAACATTTCAAATTATCATAAAACACGACACCGCAGCTTGCAGGTGAAAACCCGAGCGCAACGGGAAGCGCCTAAATAACTCTGCTTGATTCTCAAAACTACTGTGTTATGTCTTCGAGCAATATTGTTATTCACTTACAGCTAAATAGTTTTATGTTCATTTTAGTTTCTCTTAGAATTTTAACAATGATGTGTTGTTTAAGTTTCAATATTTTATAGTGTGAAATATGCTCAAGTTTTTTTTTTGGCTTCATGCTGTGTCTCACGTGAAGCAGGGTAGTCAGAAGGATCGTAGTGTTAAGACACTCCGCTCCTTACTTTCCGCCAAAATCTTGAGGCGTTGCGTACGCAACACGTAATGCCTCCAGAATTCAGCGGAAAGTGGGAAACGGAAGTATCCTAATTGGAACGGAGTGTCTTACTACTATTTTCCCTGTTAAAATATATTCAGATTTTATAAGAAAAATGTAACAAAACGCGTAAGCGAATGTGGGTTAGCTGAATCATCACTCACTTTGATCAAACATTTTGACATCTCAAGGCGTTAACGTTGAACACGTCTCAAACCCAAAATAAACTAATCTATGCTTATTTATGAATAAAAAAACCTTTAAAAATAGAATTTACGTACGAGCGGAACTATTATAGCATTGTTTACTTTTATTAATATAGAATTTATGAAAAATTACTGTTAGTTTTTTCAATAAATTTATTTGTTGTTATAATTTTGTTAGCGAACCATTATTCATAATTGTATAATATAATAACTGAAAAAATATTTCTTTACGTTTTTGTCTTAACAAAGACAACATGTTCAATGATAGAGCTTTTTTTTAATCTTGAAAACAGTTATTTTGTATCAATATCAAGATACTTACTTTACTGACAAAAACATATCTAACAACTAAATTTAATGACGAATGTCTCCTTGTTTCAGGATCGTGACAGTAGCCTGTCAGTTCCAGCTCGATGGGAAGACAGAAATTTAAGGAACTACCTCACCAAACAAGGTGTCGGTAAGTTCACCTTTGAAATGTAAGATAAGCTTACAAGTTTAATCTTTATGGAACTAAGATGCGTAGGCAGTGACCGCCTAGTGGTAGGACATTTCGTTCTTCAGTTTCTGCTCGTATCTTCCTCTTCTTCAGACTCCCGCTGTATCTTGCACATCAGGGAAGGTAGAGGATACCTAATGCTGAGACAATCCGTCCTCGACTTTTTTTGGTTTGTTATCAGAACGAGGATATGAACATAATTATTTCCGCCCGAGTGGAAATCGAACTCATAATCTTCATATTTACTTTAATACGCTGTGCCGCTACGACGTTTGTTTATAAGTCTAACCTAACCAAAAGCTACTAGATCTTCAAAATATATTTTTATCTTCACTCCACTGAATTCAAAATAGCTTTGTATTTTTAACGATTACACATACCTAATGTATTACTATAGTCTAGGCAGCGCGGAGATATTTCTGAAAGCGTTTATACAAAAAAAATAGGTAATTCTTGGAAATATTAATATGATATTCAAATATATATATTTTTTGATTATTATCTATAAACCAGATCAGGTCCAAATTAAAAAAAAAATCCCTATGTCGAGATTATAAAATCTACCTCATACTAAAGTTTCCCAGATATCTACGTAAATTATAAGTGAGGAGGTAATGTCGTAGCAAATACTCCATGGAGAATACATACATATATTTCGATATAATGATAAATTCTTCTTTCTAACGTCACGCTGTATCTCGCACAGAGCAGGAGCAGAGCTACCTTAGTTTTCATAATATTCGAAACCTACGCCCACAGGCAACCTAGTGTTAAAAGACTCCGTTCCCCAGACCCCTGTTCCCCTGCTTGTTGTAATTTATCGGCCACGCGCGACTGTTATGATATATAAAGTAACAGTTAAGTTTATATAGACGTTATTCTATTTCGCGGCGACGCAACGGTCTCAATGATTATCTTCATATAAATAAAATTGTGTCTGTCTGTCTTTTTCATGTCAGGCTATTCTCCATAACAGCTAAACCAATTTTATGTTGTTTTATTTTGTGGTGGAGCAATCCCAAGAGATTTAAATTTCGATTTATTTAATGCATAAGAATATAGATAACTATACTAACTACTAATAATTGTAATTTAAAAAAGAAACTTAATTAAATATTCATATAATTCGAGCGGGTGAACACGTGTGATACGCGCTATATTATAACAAATTGATCATAACATTAATATGGATTTACAGAAAAAGCCAGTCGCTGGATTGGTGGGATTTACGACTATACGTCGAAAGCATGGAAGTGGGGCGGTGAACTGCGGCAAATGCACTACCAGTCCTTCTCCAAGATGAAGAAGCTCTCACCAGAGGAACTGAAGTGGCACTGCATAGCTATGACGCCGGAATTGCTTTATAGGTTAGTAAACATTATTTGGTATATTTTTCGTTTAACAGGAGGAAAAAGTTCTTGATGTTAAACTATATATAAGTATTTGATTTAGTATTTTCCACATTTTTGCTTAATGTTATAGTTAATTTAAAATATATCATAATATTATAATAATTATTTTGAGCTTAAATAGTTATAACGTATAAAGTGAAATACAAAAATAAATCAAAGAAATACAACTGGAAGAGCTATCTTTTATAATATGGCGACCTCAATATCAGTGCGCGTATCGATTTAAATGTCACTTAATGAAACCCGCTTAAAAATTAATATTTGTAGTACGTATAAATATTAAGCTTATAATATATTTTAAAAGAAGAGTTATTTGGATTTATAATTCAAATAAAACTTTCGTTGTAAACATGATGGCCGTTGGTTAGATACCCACTCGAAAGAATTATTTAACTCTAACAATTAAAATACAGATAAGATCTCTAGTCTCCAAAAGTGGAAATATAATAAAAATCATCATATTATCAAATCATATTATCAAAGATATGTTAATGCAAAACACGACAATCTCTGAGGTTAACAAGTAGCACTTAATCCTGTCTAGACATCTCGGCCATTTTTCATTTTTGTACCCCAATTTAAAAACGCTTCTAAAAGTTAAAGCCATTTAACATCAAAATGAGATTCGGCTGTCTTGGATGATATAATCAACTAAGTATATTTTTATTAAATAATTCCAATGTTTTTGAAACAGTTTAAATAATTCTTAGATTTAAGATGATATAGTATAGTAGTTGAGACGGCGTTAAGTTCTGCCACTCATAACGCAATGCCTCCAGAACTCGGCGGAAAGTGGGGAACGGAGTGTCTTAACGCTAGGTTCCCTCTGCCTGCCCTGCTGTGTGCGGGATACAGAGTGATTTTTTAAATTTAAATTTTTGTTCAATAGTAAGTATAGTTTAATACAATAAATATTTTTATGTTATTATGTTACATATAATCATGGGATGTCATGACGCAGGAGCACAAGCGTGTGACTGTAAACGAGACAGTTGTGGGTTGGGTTCCCACTCAGGGGAATGAAATATTTAATCCTAAATCCAAAAGTTTTTTTGACAAAATTATACATATGTTGCAACATTGCTAATTAATTCAATCAATTTTATTTTCCTTTATTTTGTTCATTTTGGGTACATTATGTGTGCCTTTAACTATTTGGTTTATTGTTTTTTATATCGATATTACTTAGAACAGGATTTACATTATGACTACATAGACGTAGTTTCTACCGAGATCTGTATCTCCATCCGAGGCTCTTGTATTTTATAACATTCATTCATATAAATTGCATGTTATGGCCAAAAAAAATATTATTTTATAATATATTATTTCGAATTTACCAAAAAGGACAACCCTAGGTTGATGATTGAACACTTACATAAACCAGTATCATTTCTTAAATGACTCTATCAAAAAGAAATCGTTTCACATTCAAACGAAGAGTTTTCATTCATTCACTCAATACGCATTGGCTACAAAATTGGGAGATGCGTGGGAAACGGAGTGTCGTAGCTCAAAATTTCTTCAACCCTATTTTATGCAGAAAAAAGAAACGATTTATAAAACTAAATTCCACTATTATTTTCTTTATTCATAAGAAAACATACAGAAATGTGTGACAATGACAAATAATGACATCATCATCTTATACACAATATGTTTCTATTTAGCTCCAGAGACCGAATGGAATAAAAACAATTTATACAAAAAAAATGTTTTCTACAACAAAGTATTAAAATAAATTTACCCGCTTGCTTAACACATTAAATTTTACTTCAATACTATCTTAACTCAAAGAAGGCAATATACCAGCCACAATCTTGTATTTATATCACTAACTTATTTATTACCTTTGCAATATGCTTAGTATTTCTATTGTTAAGGAAGACAGACATTGATAAATGGACTTTCCTGCCCTGCCGCTTGTCAGGACGTCCGCCTACTCTTTAAAGCGTGAGATTAGCATGCTATGGTGTATCACTTTAGTTTTCAATACAGGAGATTTGCATTTGTATTTTAAATATTTTATTGAAATATATAAGTGCTTTTTTTATCCTCAAAAAATTTAATATAGCAGGGGAATATAGTAATGTTCCCCAGTTCCCGCTCCTTTTTCAACACAATATCTTGCTATGTCTTTTTGTGCTAGAGCGAAGAAAAGAAAATAATTGATCAAGTGGGAATCGAATCCACAATCACACAATCCACACCCTTGGTGTTTCTAGTCAATCGTTGTTTCGCTGCGCTACGACGATGATGAATAAAACAAATTATACTATATTGAATTGTTCGAAACGTTGGATCCAAAAAACAAGTACAATATAATAAACAAATCTTATGCGATATATAAAAGCTATTAAAATATTTTTCAAATGTTTTATTTAAAGCAAACATGTTAAAAAAACACTTTTTCTTAGCCATAGTTAAATATGAAATACGAGTCATTATGTAATATTAGTAATTTATCGAAAATATTTCGAATAAAAATAGATTGAACGTACACGTAAATGTCCACATCGTGGCAAATATAAGCGTGGGGGAATCAAGGTCGAGGGGAGTTGAGCGTGTCACTAAACTCGAGGAGCTATTTCAATAAAACCAAATACGAATCAACGATTGATTGAATTTAGTGCAACAAAAAAGTGTTTGATAGAGTATTGCGGGGTATGCATTCAGAGTTTGTTAGTACTTTCGCATGTCTGCCTGTTTTGTGGATGTTGCACTAAATGAGCCTCATTTACATAAGGTGTCGTTAGCATAATCGATGCAGAACTCAATCTATTTCTACAGACGTTGGAAAGCGAAATATTTTTTCGTTGGGTTCTCTCTTTGCCTTCTGTTCTGCCTTCGCGATTAGTAGTGTATTTAATATAGATATTATATGTTTATTTAAAACTAGTACATAATTAGGATTAATATTTATTAATTTATAATTAAAGACAAATTTTAAATATTGAATTATCTTTATCAAATATTTAAATTATTACTTACAAAAAATATACTTAGAATGTCTAAACTAGATATATAAGATACATTTATTCATGATCTGACATGTCTTAAATCCACATTCGTATGAAACACATTTGACTAACAGAAGAAACTTAAGTTTTAGAAATAATAATATGTAGACCAAGTATCACAAAACGCCTACATATACACCATTATAATATCAAAATAAAACGATCGTTTAACAACAGCCGTTTAACAAAGAGTTACTATGAAATAAAAATAACATTTAACGATTCGATATGATTCGATTCGTGTCGAAAATACCATAGGGCTGTGATCCCTTAATATAATGGTGTCAGCAGATGGCTTGCGACTGGGGAACGTGTAAGGAGATTGAGTTAATCCGAATCGATTTTAAGGGTGTTTAGTGGATTTTATTCGAGTGATTTATGTGTTACAATACAACAATGACATCGACCATTACTTGACACACAGTCTGGCTAAAACCACACGCTAAAGATAACACATAACGATCAAATCACCTTCACGCACACAGCAGAGGAGGCAGATGGAACCTAGTGCTAAGACACTCCGTTCCCCACTTTCCGCTGAATATTGGAGGCAATGCCTCCAATATGTGTTGAGTAGTGGAACTCAACGCCGCGCTTTTGCCTCGACCCCAGAGCGAAGAAATGAAAATAGAAATTTAAGTAAATATTTTATTTTCTCGAATGGGTAACGAACCCACAACCAGTCGATTTTACAGTCACACTTTGTGCGCCTGCGCCACGACTGGCCTCAATGAAACTCATAATAACAACAAACGAAATCAATTTTTTGATTTTTAAGAGATATTTCTTTAAAAAAATAAATGATTCACATTTCTTGGTAATTTGAAAGTGTTATAAATTAAACTTATTATTGTTGTTCCGCAAATACTCAGATTTCTAATTTAGATCCAAATCTAGTGAAGACGGTCGTCCATCTGATAAACAGAACATTAGCTATATTTATTGCTCATTAAAATGATTTTCGTTACATCAATTTTTTTATAATTTAATTTTTTTTTAAATATGTTTGTACAAAAAGAAAAATTTAATTTTAATTTATAGAATAAGTCTATTTGAAACAAAAGAATAAAACGGAGAGATCAAAGAGAAAGTAATTATATTATTTAAGTTATCTATATTTACGTCAATACCATACTTAATAAAATTTTTAAATATATATTTTCGAAACTTTATACATCTATTTTAATTTACACGCAGCTAGTTAAAGCTACAATTAAGTGGAAAGCTGCTATACTCAAACAATGAACAAATAACAATCATACGACAAACATGCAAGATGAATGACTACTTGGAAGCGGAGTGTGAATTTCACGTAAGATTTCATAACATTTGAATTTAATTATAGTTTACAACTTTTTTTGTTAAACGTTTTAGTCAAAGAATAAACAACTAACTTATATAGTTAGTTAAAATAGTATGAATGTTATATTTAACTTTGTTCAAAATTTATTTAATTATGTATAAATTATTTTATACTTGAATTAATATACATATTACCAAACACCTAAAATACACGTAAAATGGGCTATATAATAAATGAAATAAAGTGAATTTTTGCGACAGACTGACTTGTGCCGTCTAATATTAATATAATATGCATTTATGTCATTTTTGTTGTGGTAAATTTTCTCTATGTTGTTGTTATTAAATAGGTAATCTGTCACATAATATAAACCCGCATAGAATATGGTTGGCAGTCCCTCTGCCTCCATAGTGTGAACCGTCACTAAGTCACCCCCTTCCAAAATTTTGCGTATTCAGCGTCGAAACTCGACAGTCAAACGTCAAAAGCCTTTTGTATTGTTACCAGGGCTAAAAAAAAAGAAATTAACTAATGTCCGAGAGGGAATCGACCACAAAAAATGATTAAAGCAACGCCACGACATCCTCAAAACTATTTAAACTTAAAAGTATCGAAACATCATTTCAATTTATTGCGATACATCGCTATTCAAAGCTATAATTAAGTGGAAAGCGTTTATAGCCAAACAATGAACACTCACACGAGAAACATGCAAGATGACGACTACGTGGAAGCGCAATGGAGTGTAAATTAAATGTCAAACCATTTGACCTGCACTTCAATTCACATCAGCGACAGATGGGTTTTTACATCACCTACTACAATTGATCCTATTAAATATTATTCTCCCGTCGTAGGAAAATTGATTTTCTTTATGAGCTCCGTTTGTACTTAGACCTCCCGCAGATATGTGAATTTGTTCGGTTGAAAATTTTCGTTGAGAATTTACTGTGTGTGATTATCGGTATTAAGTAATTGGCGGTGTTAAAATAATTCAAATTAAATCGTTCTTTACATACTATATGAGGCCGGTCGTGGCGCAGCGGCACAAAGTGTGACTGTAAACCGACTGGT
>DWAP01002513.1:0-13366 GCA_018230625.1 Heliconius eleuchia | reverse complement strand
ACACCACCAGTACCAGGATGATCCTATTCTAGGCCGGGATCACACGGCACAAAAGAGTTCGATTCGTGTAGAGTTTATTAGCGACTTTTTTATTAATTATTTTGCGGAATGATTAGTTTCTGATATATACATATAACGTCTCATGCGCCTATGCATAAAAGTATGTCTGTAAAAAATTCTAGAATAAAATGTTTATTTAGTAATGTAATAGAACTCAAAACAATCTTAAAAAATATATCAATGTATTAGAACCTAAAACAACGATCGCGTTTATCTCAGAAATGACTTTTTTATTTTAATCGGTTCATAAATAAAAAGTTCTGTTTATATAAAAAGTTCATCAAAGTAGTTTTATTGCTATCGATGTATGGATATTGTCTTTAAAATTATAAATATTATATTGGATCACGAAAGTAATTGAGATGTGAAAATAAATAATTGTGTTGTACAAGCGGGCAAAGCCACGTGGGGGCCACTATATTAAATACATAGAAATAATTTATATACATTATGTATATATTTTTTGTCTATCTTGGAAAGACAATCGTATCGTTTACAAAATAATAACAATTAATTAATTTCACTACGATACCGGTATACATAGCGACAAAGGTACGTGTATGCTAAGTAAGACATCCGCCACATTCGGTAGATTGAAATGTGGGCGTGGGTACACTGTAGTGGAGAACTACGGATGCCCCTAATGCCATCGTTTAGACCTAAATCTAGGCCTAAATCTAGACCGACGCTGGGGATATGATGACTAATTGGAATGTCTAAAAGTTTTATAGGCAGGATTACTTGTCAGCGTTGGGCTGTATTAGTTAATCCTACGGTTACGGTACGAGTTCAGTTTTATTCAAAGTAAAAAGGTTAAATAAAAAAATAAGAAAGGAGAACAAAGTGACATACGATTTAATTTATTTTTTTAATTGAAAATTAAATCAGCTTCACACTGTATCCCGCATACAGCAGTGTAGGCAGAGGGAACCCCTAGTGTTAGGACACAACGTTTTCCATTATTGGCCAACGAAATTAATAAATAAAAATTAATTCCCTAAGTGGAGAACGAACCCACAATCATCGCATTACAGTCACACCCTCGTGTTACTAGGAAGCAAAATTAAAAAAATAAATAATTGTCTTTATACATATTACACTAATACATGGTTATGTCCATAAAGTATCAAATATGACATCATTTTGTCACGATGTATTACATACCCGCTTGCTCGGTATAAAACGTGAACTAACAATATTTTTGATGTTAATATTAGAGTCTCGTCAAGGTGAAAATTTAATGGAACATTGGGAAAGATTATATGTGACACATACGAGCATACAATATATTACTGTAGTATTTACATTTTTAGTATTAATAAACTTAAGATTATTTATTTAACCTGTTTCAGACCAAATAACTTTCAAAGTTTCCAAAATGTTTTGTTTCAATTTTTAACTTTAATAAAAAATCGATAAATCTATAAAATGTAACAAACAATTTACAAGATTCCATACATTCCACTTACAGAACCATTACTTTAAAGATCAAACAATCAATAATTTTAATTTGCCGAGGTATACATTACCGCGCCTATTTACACAATATTGACTGACGTTCATTGGCCAAATTGGTTAATTTAACAAGTATCTCACAGAGGGTCTCTACCCGTGGAGAGGGTCGCTACGGCACGTGGCAATTGGGGTGAACCGAAATTAGCTTCGAGTGAAACGTTTAGTGTGAAACACAATGAGGTGAGAAATGCATAATGCAGCCCATTTCTGTTTTAGCGGTCGAGTAAGAGCTCTTGTGTCGTAAAGTTGTATTATTATAATTACTTTAGTAATTAGTTAAAAAGAGCAATTGTTTATTTTAAGACTTTAAACAGCCAATATAAATTTTGTTAATATAAAAAAAATATAATTATTTTTGTTTTTAATTTCAAGAACTAAACTGCATTTTAAATTGTCTAGCGGAAACTATATTTATTAATTTACCTAGGTAGGTATGAGATGGTAGAGAGAGTATAAGAAACAAAGATTATCATTAACCCGAGTTAAACCTAGAGCTCGAAAACTGCGTCAGTTATTACAAACCCAAGGAATACATTTACGCACGATACTAAAAATAACCGATTGCGCTATAGAATGTTAAACGCTTTTAAAATTCACCAAGCGTTATAAGTATAAAAAAATAATCGTCTTATATGTTAAGAAATAGATAGTAATAAAGAAATATAATCCAATAAAAAACTTCTAAGCATTCCTTAGAGGAAATACGTAAACGTATAAGGCTTCATTGTGCTAACATATCTGTATGTAGGTACTAGGTATGTGATGAGTATAATGCAAAACACATTCGGGTATCCTTCTAAGCTCGAATTCAAAGTAAAAGTTAAAAGTCAGTAAGTATTTATATCTAGATTATCTATAAAATATCTTAATATTTTATAATATAAATGTTATATTTTAGTGACCAAATTTTAGTGTCCATTATAATTTTTGATAAAAATTATAAATGTTTATTTACAAACATATAAAATTTTTAACGTAGCGGAATTCGTACCCCGAAACAGCGCTTTTGGAAACCGCTAGAACGGCAAATTCCTAGAATTGCAATTAAACACTTTTAAACAAAGACAATTTGTGTATAAAAGCGACATAACTAGGCAAAGTTAAAGCCTTAACACTACGTATCTTATACAGAAATAAACAAGACATTTAACTGACATTTAGTACAAAATTGATTAATAGCCTTTGAACACCGCACAGAGCCAATCACGCGTGACATCCAACTCGTAAGGGCAAATATATAAAATCCATACGTAATACAATCGATAACTAAACAAAAGGTGAGAAGGGTGGATGAACTTCATAAAACGTTCCCAACAGTGTGTAGCCGCACCCGAATCCCGACCTAGGGTCTAGGGGTAGCAGATGATTCATACGTCGTGATCTCATTCGATTCGGCAGGGAAGCACAGCTGGCTGATTTTTTTTTTGTATTTTTACTCAGATCAATGGGATACCGTACAAGCGATTTAGATAAATATCAGTTTCTTTGATATGAGATTGCTTTTTTTAATATTAAAATCCTAAACCTTTGAGAATGTCATCTGTTCGAACAATTGGTGATAATGCAAGGTTTTATATTTGAAATAAAGAAGTGCCTTTCAATTTAAATTTGTGGGAAACCTTTTATTTTAATTCCACAATTTATCCAATTAATAGCAGGGTAGGCAGAGAGAACTAACGCTACCCTTAGGACCACGTGTGTTGAATGACGGGTTTCAACGTCGCAGTTTGACTCCCGACTTGGTGCTGAGATCTAACCCACAACCATCGCGTTTACAGTCAGACTATGATTAAATTAATGTAATTTAATTTAGTAGGTAATATTATAATAGTAATGATGACAAGTACACGTAACGTCAGTAAATGATACAGAACAGACGGTAATACATTCAAATAACAACTAAATATAGGGAGGATATAACCTTTTGGGCAGCTTTTAAAACAGTTGAATTAGAAGTGACAGTTATTGTATGGTTAGACCAATAAAAACCGACAACGACCATTTAAAATGACATTAAGGGCAAAGGAAATATTTTTCATCATATTATATAATAGTTTTTATGTAGAAATCGTTACTAACTTATTGAAGTAGTGTTGTCACCTACAGAATTTATGATTATTTAAAATGTATTATTAAAACCGATGATTGATAGCTTAAAGTTCTGTTTCCAAGCTAGGACCGTGGATCATCTTTCCAATTTCCTTCTAACGTAAAACATAAGAGTGGTATGGTCGTATACAAAATAATTAATTAATATTAATCTCTACACAATAGAAATATATAGTTAATATTTCCTTAAGAGCTTAATTAATAAATGAATACTTTATTAATAAATTAACATTAATTGAGTTTTGTCGTCACAATTCACATAAATAACAACACCGATAAACTGTTTTAATAATGAAGCTTTGTGTGACTCATAAACTGTTTGTCAGCGTCATTTCTATGAATAACCAAATAACATGTGTTACATGAAACTAATAAAATTTGTTATTTTTTATTAATAATGTGAAAAGTCAAAGCTAAATGGTTTTTGTGTCATATCATATTATTTCATCCTTTATTTGAAAAATAAGCATGTACGGTAAATGTATTTTACTTGACTGGTATTGGCAGAGAAAAAAAAAATTGATGAAGGCTACATAAAAAAGTTATCCAAGCAAAAGAATGCGTATATGAGGCCGATCACGTGGATATGGTAATTCTAAACAAAATCACACCACAAAAATTCGAATTTACTAAAAAAAAATGTTTTAAGTAGTTTCCATTCATTATCCAAAATTATATTAAAATAATAAAAAAATACTCACATTGCACATTAATAAAGACATCCTTGTAGACATAACCGTTGGAATTGGTCGCATTGCACCCATAATTTCCCGTATCTTTCTTCACCAAGTCCGTTATAAGGATGGAATTCGGTGAAACTTGGCGTCGCGGGTTAAACTCCGCTTGCTCTATGGGCTTTCCGTTGTGCACCCAAGATATTTGAGGCTCGGGCGTACCTTCCGCCCTACAATTTATGACTGCTGTTTCTCCTTCCGCTAAGTTTTGGAATTGGGGCTCTTCTATAAAGAACGGTGCAGCTGAAAAAGCACGAAATGTTTATTATAAAGAATGCTTATATTTTTGTTAGTTTTTTTTTGGATGTTGTAGTGTTGTCTTATTCAATGAATGAGATAACAAAATGAAATAAAAAATTATAAATATTTATAGCTACTGTACGTAGCTACTGTACGTATATATATAACTGTATATATAACTGTCACTTGTCAGGTATATTTTTCATAATTTGCATATACTCTTAAAATACAACCACTAAAAAGATTTCAGAGAAATAAAAAAAGACTAAATAATAACATTTTATCTTCAATTGTAAAATCAACATATATGTAACCCTAAAACTGGATGATACGTTATGAGATTTATAACCGAGGGTTTCGCATACAATTCTTTTTTAACGATTTCGCAAATACACACAACAGTAACAAGTATAAAAAGCGATATTTATAATCCGCTCGAGGGTGGTTTCTATCGGCGTAACGAATGAGACCATAAAGTAAGGGGCGAGGGAAACATAACATACAAACAAATATAGCGATTTTTAGTTGAAAAATTCCCAAAAAAAAAACAGTTTTCTACGCTATTTCATATTGTTCTTACACGTTTTAAGTTAAATGTTAGAATGGAGCCATTGTATCGTGGTCCCCTCGTACAGTGATCGCGTGTTAGACTCGTGCATGCGAAGCCCGAAACAATGCCAGTGACACCTTAATGTTGAAAAGATTTTCTCGTTAATTATTTTCCCCCATTTTTTAAAAGAACGTTTGAGTGAGTAAACATCATAAATCTGGTTTTTCCAACCCGTAAGTGTTTATACGGAGGGATAAACGCACCCTAAAATACTTGGTGCATTAACTTATAATCTTATCTATAGCTAGTTTTCACTGCGGCTTCGTGTCTGTGGTGAAATGTAAGTAATTGTGAGTTGGGTACGACACATTTCTAAGTGCGTGAGGTAGTTCTGAGCATTCCTCGTTAAGTGGACTAACGAACAAACGTAGAGAGATTTACTCTTTAAGCCATTAGTATAGATTTCCATATAATAATCAAATTTACTTCGGGTGTACTGTTCAGTATATTAATTTATCAGACAAAGATAAACAGGAAACGGCATCAGCCGGGATGTCGTAAAATTTGAATCGAGTATCAATCATTCTGACAATCCTAACTCAAATTAATAACCAAGAATATGATGTCATCGCATATTACATATTATTATTAGCACACCACACTTGTTCGAATTTCGTAGAATTCGGCGGAAAGTGGGAAACGGAGTGTCCTAACACTAGGTTCCCTCTGCCTACCCTGTTGTGTGCGGGATAGCGTGAAGCTGATTCATTTATTTATTTTTATACTTATTCTTGGACTATCTTATTTTCATTTAGTATGAAGTAAACAAATAATTTTTTTACAACATATTAAATAAAAGTCACATATTAAATATTAAAAGCATAGTGTATTAAGCGACCGAATCCGATCGAGAAACCGACAATATTTCAATACCACATCCAGAACTGAGAATCGAACCAACAACCATCGCAATCATCCACTACAACTGCGCAACAACGAAATCATCTCCATTGTTTATTTATCCCACTAATGCATAACACTTTGTAATCCGTCAGTTGCGTGCACGTTACGGAGCTATTCGCGTGACACAATTACGGCGGCGTGGTGGCGCGTAACTGTACGTACCTACGTGTATACCGGACAATCGGTATAACACTAAAATCAACTTCACGCTGTATCCCGCGCACAGCACGGTAGGCAGAGCGAACCTAGTGTTAAAACACTCCGTTCTCCAAAGGTATAATACTATAATTGTATATATTATGAGATGTGATCCCTGGTACCAGGAGTAAGGTATGCACATAACTAAAATTGTGCATCGGTCATTGAAGAGGACGGTGCGAGGTTATCTATTAGACAACAGGTTCTTCTCTTATTACAAATTAATCTAATTGATATTTAAACAGTTTACATCGTAATTTTTTTTTCTTCAATGCATTATAACGAGTATCTAGCACATAATGTCTCTACTCGAAAAGCGAAAAACGAAGTAGTTCTAAGTTCGTTCTAAATCAAGCAATACGAAAAAAAAAACAATATTTCGCGTAGGCAACTAAAAAGGGCGGCGCGCTTATTAAATCATAAAAATACGACCGGAAATGCCGATGTCTTTTGTCCGAAATATTCCGCCCTTATACGGCCGTCTGTGTACCCAATTGGATGTATTAGAGGAGGACTTCCGGGCCGCTATTACAACTAAACTACTGGAGGCGTTTATGATATAGGGCAGTCATGTGACATTGAATATGTCATCAGGTTTGTAGATAACACTTCGTTATTCGTTTCGCTTATCTTAAGAATTGAATTTATTTTTGTCTATATTCAGTTCGATCAACAGTAAACTTCTCATTGCATTGTAATGACGTCTCAAATCCTAAAAATTGTAGAAACCGTTAGTTAAGTGTTGACAGACATTGAACAATTGAGACAATCTTTTCCTCTATCTTCTAAAAAAATATTTCAAGTAGTCATTGCTACAAAAAGAAAAAATCAACAAATAATATGCTTTCCCGACGACGGAGAGCGCGCACAAACGTAATTACACGAGCAGCCTGCCCTTTCATTTGTAAGGTGAGCGTAATCAGACTAGGTATTTTATGATCGTATAAATAGGCGGTCTGGCACAGCGACGCTCGAGCATCACATGAAAGCTGTACGAGAAATAAATAACCCCGTTACGTTACTATATTTACGAGGAACGAAATTGTAAAAGGGCACTTGTTCAGGGTTGCTTGGTCGCGAGAATTTTTTTTAAAGTTGAGAATATTTTTCAGCGTTGAAACTCAACTCAAGATTATCCATGACCGATTTTCTATGGCGTCTGCTCGGCGCAGGTCGTTTAATCTACGTTACGTTAGCGGTTAGGCAATTTAGATTTTGATTACTGTATGTGATTAATGAGTTTGGATATAAAAATATTTTTTATGATATTGAATTGGGTTCCTAGGTTTATTTTTTTTTCTATTTTTTAAAGACTATATTGTAACGGATAATATAAGGTAATTTTTAACTATGTGCTTGTGGCATTTTCGACAACTGTAAATAGTAAAACTAAAAAATGAGTTTAATGGGAACGTTAAATAAACGATCATTTCCATTTAATTATATTTTTTATTAATTTTGAAATCTGACATCGAATTTTAATTTAATATTTGTTTTAACTTACTAATGAAATCATTTAAATTTAAATAGAAAACCAATAACATGTAATGTCAACTCCAAAAGTTATAACTAAAACTTCAAAGTGTAATATAGCAAAGTTTCCTAGTTTGCAGGAAAGGCATCAAAAGTTCACAATAAATCTACGATAGATATATAGGTATATATTCCGCCATTACTCACTACACTTGTTGAACAACGCAAATTGTTATCCAACTTGCCCTCAACTGCGAATATGAAGTACGTCTGAGTGTCTTAAGTTTTAACCCTGAAACTTTCCACTTCGTAACTATCGTAAATAGACATTAGTAGATGAAAACTCGTGTCTCTATTTTTATAGCCTCACCTAGTGACAAGGCACTACACACACGTCCTGGGTGGGTCCTGTCGAACGCGTTACACCTGTATATTGATTGACGGCACCCAATGCCGTGCTTTTTCGTACATATACATAGATAGCTAAACAGACAGAACTTAGTGTCAAATCACTCCGTTCTCCACTTTCCACTCGAGTTACTCTTTCGATGAAAGCTTTCTTTTCTTTTTCGAGTTGCCGAGTCGAATTTCGAGTTTTGACATATTAAACGCATCATTTTATTGCGTTGTTTTTAGGTATATTGTATTTGGACTATCAACTTGCATGATTTATTTATAGCAGACAAAGAACGTACTATATTACATGTTACACACATTAATATTTACTTCTATTATAAAAGTTTACTCAAAACATTTATTTCCACTGTCGTCTTCCTTATATCTAAAGGCTTAAAAGCTCCATATACACAAGTTAAATTCCATGAACATAAAGTACTTCAGAGCTTTCCGAGCTCCCCATTGTTCAGGACGCCTAACTTTCACACTGCAACTTTGGCTATAAGCTACGTGAATCGATGTTGAAATTGAATGAAAGTTTAATTAAAAAGTGATTTTGCATTTCACATCAATCATTATAAAATAAAGATATCATATTACATTTATTTATCGAATATTTATATTGCACACATTGCACATTAGGGTTCTTAAAAGAGATATCTTAAAACGAAAAAAAACTAAACTTTGTTGCCCAAACTATTCGAAACTATTCATTTATCACGAAATCGCGTGGAGGTATCAAACTCAAATTCATAATTAATATTCAGGTCTACCGTAGACCTTTGCAGCACAAAAAATCAAGCTACGTCAAGGCAATCAAAAGACACGAGAATTTTAAGCATCGTTTTGCTGCATTTTGTATGAAAATCACCACGGACTTATAGGAAACTTCCAGGGACCAATAGCGGCAAATAAAGCAAAATAACAATAGGTGTTTCATAGAAAAGTTAATAAATTATATTTGTAATTCATTTTATACAAAATGAATGCAAACGCCCGCAAACTTAAGTTTGTCGACTTTTATATGTTGTACTTTGATCTACAATCCTGAATTTGATACGAAACCCTCGGTACGCTGTCGTTTTTTATTTATCTTAATCCTACCACATACATACACCACAATTGCAAACGACGCGTTCATAACAACATACCCTTCTTTAAATTACATATGATTTATGAATGGGGAAACACAAGCACGACGAACAAAATTTAGATTTTAACACGTAACCTTAAATATTTTTACAAATTAAATCAATACGACTCACTACAACAATAATTAAAAGACAGCCAGCCATTCTAACACAAAACACAAAGCAGAACATTAACTCACCCTCAACATTGAGCTTTATAGAATAAGTTTCAGCTGTACCGACGCCATTGCTGACCTCGCAAGTGTACGTCCCCTGGTCCTCGTAGCCCGTGCGCTTTATCACTAGGGTCTTGCCGTAGTTGTCTTGTGTCACTCGTTGCGATGATATTATAGGTTGACCGTCTTTCAGCCACACAACTTGTGGTAATGGTCTGTTAAAAATTGTTTAAGTTTATAGTAGTTATAAATACATGAATTGTATAAATTAAATTTAATATCTAGTGTTAAAAGTAATATATATATATATATATATATATATATATATATATATATATATATATATATACAAAATTATAAATTCTTAAGTTTTTTAAAAAATAAATATAAAATATTCTTCATATAGTATGAACACCATTTTTATTTCGTATTTTAGTTAATGTTTAAACATTAAATGTTTAAACATTAACTAAAATACGAAACGAAGTTAATGTTTAAATAACATAAAAAAAGGATACTTTCAGCTTTAAGATTTATAAATACAGGAAATAAATAACCATAATAAAAAAAGCAAATCAAAGAGGTACTTAAACTATGATCTCACGAAATTAATTCCAAAAAAAAATATAAAAATATAATAAATTATATTAAAATCGAAAAACATATCCGCATACATTTCTGTAAGGACTCCTCAATCATAATTACACACAAGTATTCTATGAACTACTTTTAATATAATAGTAGTTGACAACGATCTTTCATTATATAACAATACTGAAAGTTATTTTGTATTTTAATTCTTAACCCAGTATGCTTTTAGTATCTATAGATAAACGTTTATTCACCTGAAGTAAATCGTAATTTTTTTCTGATATTTATTCTATTCGAGTTTACGTATAATAGTTTCACGCTGTACCTAGTGTTCAGATTCTCCGATCGCCACTTTCTGCCTAATTTCCGATACATTAAGTAGCGTAACTCAACGCTGCGATTATGTTCTTGTCAGAACGAGACAAAAGATATCAAATAATTAGTTCCCTGGCAGAATCGAACACACAACCGGCGCGTTTACAGTTGTGTAAATATTTTAAAAACGTAAAAAAAAAATTGACGTAGTGGTTTCGAATCCGTCTCTTCGATTACGTTTACGTAAAAGGTGAATTATTTATATAATACAACTACACTACAATCAAAAGCAAAATTCTAGAACAAACAGATAAACAAATAACCACATTCACATAATATATAAACAATAGGACGTGGTCTAGATTGTGCTATCCAAGGTTTATTAGCCGCAGGAACCTAAATGATTGTATATATTTAAAACAATAACTGTCCAGTTACTAATGACGCACGCAATAGGCGCCAGTAATGATTAATTATTTTAATTATTTTCAATTCCATGCTCTGGTGCACAAATCGCAGTGTTAAATGCCGTCACGCGCCACGTAACGTCTCGAAAAATGAACGGAAAGTGGGGAACGAAGTGTCTCGACACTCTTATGCGGGAAAACTATAAAAACAGTCCAGTCCAATAATGACGCACGCAATAGGCGCCAGTAGTCACTCGAGTTGAATCATTGAATTTCATAATTACATGATCTGCATTGCAAATAAATATAAAGGACAAGTGTCCTAAAAGGCGACCTACTTGGCAAACGCTGTACCCTATAGAGCCAAAAGTATTGTTGAAAAATATATTATAATGCCATTGCCCCATTTCGTTAAGTAGATCAAGTATTTCGCTACAATATATGGAGAAGATTAATGTATCCTTTTTAATTAGGTTTTTATACGGAAACCGTACTTCTGTTGTATATTGTTATTTTTTTATAAAAATAAAAAAAAGAATATTGACATTTTCATTATGCAGTACAGACAATGTAAATTTGTAATGCTTTATTGAATTAAAAATCATGCGGGCATCAATTATAGTTATAAAGAAAGAAAAAAAAAGCTACTCACGTTCCTCCATAAATACAGTAGAGCTCGACTTTCTTGCCTCTCCATGCTTTCTCCACCCTCCTTGAAGTATACTGTTTCGTCGGCGCGTGTTTGTTGGAGGCGGCCGACGTACCCGCTTGTTGTACTAGGAGATACACCTTATTGCCCAATTTATACTCGTTTCGGAATACGGATTTCGCTGCGCAAGTGTACGCGTAGTCTACACTCGCGTCGAATCGGGTCACGTTGGAGAACCAGAGATTACCCTCGGGGTCTAACGTCATGCGAGAATTGTTGATCGTTTTGAGCTGCCCTTGCTCGCCTTGTAACATCCAATATACATTTGGACTTGGGTGACCGTCAGGTGGGGAACAGGTCAGCTTGAAGGGCTCACCCTCATGCGCAGTCATCGATACTTGAGAGCCATCGGTCTCTTTGAACGAGTTCAATTCGGCTTTTCTTACGAAAACAGAATTGGACGTAGCCGTTCCCCATTCGTTGTAGGCGAAGCATTGGTACTGTCCGAGATCCTCGTCGCGGGGTTTGCTTACGACGAGCGTACCACGGCCAGGCTGCTGCGAGATTCGATTATCGTAACTCGTGTATTCGAAGGGCTTGCCGTTCTTGATCCACCTGTACCTGTAGACAAAAATAACCGGTTAAATATGATGTAATAGAATTACGTGTTATGTACTCCAAATCTGATTTAGTAAATTGTTGCATGCAACTAGTGGACTTGTTGTTATTATTGTAATTTAAGTAAGTCTAAAACAATTTCTTAATGTGATGCACCTATACGTACATATGTACCTATAGGTACATATGTACCTATAGGTACATAACATTAAGAATTTTATTTAAATGATTTAAATGTAATACTGTAGATATTGAATATTTAAATATTTAATACAATTAAGTATAACTAATATATTTTATATAATAAAATAAATATCAAAATAAAAAAGTCTTACTCGGCACATGTCTCAGTCTTTGCTACATTGATTACCTATTATACTATTCATTGACTATACAATACATTGACTTATAGAGCATTTGTCAGTTCTTATTTAAATTTAATATTATAGATTTCCGAATCTCAATAAGAAAATGTATAGTTTATAGTCGCTATTCTAAAGTTGGGAAAGAAGTTTAAACGTGTTCACAAAGTAATCACAATCACACACCCACAAACAACGAAATTACTGTTCAATCTAAGAAAAGTTAATTTTCAAATTATATAAATTTTCTAACCTATTTTAAGTATTTTTTTCATTGTTCAAAATAGTTGTTAAAAATACAACAACACATGTTAAAAATATGAATAATTTACACTCGACCCTAGCTTATAATATTTAAGATATGAGCAAATAAAACACAATTAACGGTGACATAATACTTCCGATGGCCGCCACTCGAGATGGCTGCGCTGAGTCAAGAGGACTGATTCATGAATAATTTATTAGGAATCGTGGCGCACTGTACGAGCCTCTCGTGCCACATATAGGCGCTTTGTGTTGCATTGAAAACCTTAAAAGTTAATAGCGTAAGTTTAATAGCGGCTTTGGGGAACAATGAAACGATTGTGTTAAACAAATAAATGATTATAGCTGGAGTGTGTAACTGATATCCCAAATATTTTAAAAAATATTATTTAATAAATATTGCCTTGGCTCGTGATGTGTATAGAGGTTAGAACCGTTTATAGGTGTGATCGTGAATAACCCAAAATCTTTTAGAGATTCCAAGGTTCAGTGCTAAGAAAGTTATATTTGCAACCCATAAGTTTTATATAATGCCATCAGAAGGCTATTTAGACAACTGAAAACTCGACAATATTACTTTGTCATAACTCGAAGCTCTTCCGAAGAAAAGCCAAGA
>DWAP01002512.1:0-13369 GCA_018230625.1 Heliconius eleuchia | reverse complement strand
CTGCTTTTATAATTATTTTCACCTAAATCTACCCTCTTTTATACGAGTACGCTAATAATATATAATTTAAAAAGATCATTATAAAATTATAATTATGTTGGTTTCAAAAATGTTGATATCTCAAATATATCGACATCAAGAATGTTCTATATACGAATAAGGATAGGCTATTATCATCGAAATCACGTTTATCATTCGTACGTAAGGAAAAAAGATAGAGGTTGTTCTGACCGTACAATATACCATTTTCACCATTATCAACGTAAAATGATTTTGTTAATTGATGTACATACCCATATGCCATTATATCTGCATATTATATTAGATACTCTTGTAACTCTCGTAATATATTTCTAACAGTACGTACTTCTTAACAGTAAAAAATATGTATTTTTTTGTTGTTATAATTAGCATGTCAATATATATTTAATATATTAAAAAAATGTGTAAATATTTATTAATAATTGCTAACAAATTAAAAATACTTTCTTCTCTTTCTTAAGCCTCCAATTTACGTGCTCAGTTTTAATGCCTGTGTCACTCAATCGTTTACGGCATTCTATAATAGCTACCTTGAGTATGTTGCACGTGGCGCATCTCAGGCAATAATTATAGTTTTAACATGAAACTACTATTGTGCTGAATAAAGTTCACAAAAGTTCATAATAATTAGCAAAAATTTGTATGTTGTTACAAAATTAAAGAGGAATATATGGTATAATAAGACATTTGTGGCCAGTCGTGGCGCAGGGGTGTAAGTGGGTGGCTGTAAACACGACTGGTTGTGGTTTAGAACTTCATTCTAGGAAATGAATTATTTATTTAAATTTTTATTCACATTTCCTCTCTCCGGTTTAGGTAACGCGCGGCGTTATGTTCCGCCACTTAACACGCAATGCCGCTGCCAAAAGTCGCTGAAAAATGGGGGAACAGAGTGTTGTAATACTAAGTTTTCTCTGCCTACCCCGCTGTGTGCATACAGCGTGAAGCTGATTTTTTTTATAAGACATGATTGTCGGGTTGACAAAATAATCAATCAAATAAAACAAAAAGATTTCCACAGGCAGTTGAAAGTCCAAATCTCGCAATTGAATTTTGAAAATACTTCTATATATTTTGCATTGTTCTGATCTTTTTAGACAAATTATCACCTTAAATTAATGTCCCCCAATTCGTAATGTCTCAGTTTGAGTAATAGTTGAAGGAAGACCATTGTTCTTTCTCTATGTTCTCCAAACAAAGGTACCTTACAATACAAATCATCATAGAGTAAACTTAGTATACGAATAGATAGTGTGAGAGACAAACTTAATGTATTTGGGATACGTGTATAATGAAGCTTACAAAAATAAATTATATTTTCAATTACGTTTTTTTTGCAATTTAAGGCTATTATCGTTTAGGTTTAAGGTATAATAAGGTCTATCGGTAGATGCTAGCTGCCAAATTTCATAATTCTAGCTTAATACGCGTTTTTTGCTATATAAACAGCCATATTTTTTTAAAGTAAATATAGAAATACTTTTTTCCAGGATATCATGTTAGAATTTTAACCTAGATGTACCGAGATAGAGGCTCTTGACAGACAGACAGAGGGCCACCAAAGTGATCTTATAAGGCTTCCTTTTTCCTTAAAACGTACAAAACCCTGAAAAACGATTATATCCAATAGTTAACTGTAAATCTTCTCAGATAATTTAATTTCAATTTACAGTAGGTAAACAACATATTTAAATAAGCACATAATTCGGCAGATGGTTCGAGCCGCTGATCGATCGATGGCTGGCTGTTACTAAAACCATGGCTTTACAACGCGTGCGGGCGGCAGTGGAGCTGGGTATGTATACGAACATATATACATATACATATATACATGTATCTTCCATATACACGCTTTAAATCTCTGCTCAAACAATCAATACTCAGTTTTATACAGTGTAAATATTTCACTAACTTCTCAATAGGTACTAGTTAATATTAAACATACTATTTTCTTCCAATTAAAACGTAAGAACATAAACTGGAGGACATATGTGCCAGGGGCACAAGGATGTGACTGTAACGTGAGGGTTGTGGGTTCGCATCCCACTCGAGGGAATGAATTTATTAATATTTTCATGTCTTCGGTCTGGCATCAAGGCAAAAAACCCAGCGTTGAAAAAATTCGGCGGAAAACAGAGAACGGTGTGTAAGTAACTAAGTTCCCTATCTACCTTGCTGTCTGTGGGAAACAGCATGAAGCTACTTTCATAGTTCCAGTAAGTATGAAAGTACTGGATCATGTTGAAATTATATATCCTAATATAAATTCGATACAATATCAGTCCTGTTCCAGTTATATTTCTGTGGCATCAGAATTCAATTCAATAAGAAAATACAATATCAGAAAATATTTTACAACATAACCCATGATGTTGATATGTGAAAATATGAAATTTATGCCCGGGAGGCGTCTACGATAAATCTACCATAAACTTCGTAGAATGGCTAAAGCGGCAGAATATAAGAACTTAACATCTTATTATCATGCTATTGATGAAGTACTAACCGGCCTCACTAATCTCACTTTATATCCATATAAAACCACTATGGATACTACGCGAGAAATATTTACCTCACATTTTTCATCCCGTAAATAAAAGGTTACCCTGCCATGCACGTTATAAAGCGTGAAGTTAAAAAAAAAGAAATTGATTAAAAAAAACTAAGTTAATAATCAATTAATGAGTAACCTCCAATTACGTGACTTACAATATAAATGTGTTTAAAACGACAGGTCATGTTGAATTGCTAGGTCGAGCAAGGGTTCACACCAGAACTCGACCGCCATTTGGATAACCATCGGGTTCTAAACGATCACGTAACACGAATGCTTTTATTGGCACAACAAACAAATTTTGAAAGATTGCTTTCAAATGATTGCTATAGTTAAACAAAAATCACGCTAAAACTAACTTTTATTGATGTTTTATCGAGTTTACAATCGCTAAGTGCTTTGTAGCAATTAATCACGAAATTTAATTTAAATTGTATCGCTATGTACATTTATATATTTAAATTATAGTACTAGAATTTAGATTTAGATTTCAAATTCATTTTGAAGCTTTATGATTGAGGTCAAGATATTTATTATCAAAGCTAACGCCTTATCTTTGCAAAGTTATGTGACGTTTTCCTTTTTTTTTTACAAACGTTGAAAAACTGAGAAGGGATGTATAACTTGTCAGTGTCTACCTCGTGAAACTTAGAACAAATGTCTTGTTTTATTAAAATATGGGATTTATTAGCTATAGTAAATGAAACCATTTATAAAATGGTTACATAAATTGGACAACACGATTTACGAACGCCGCGCTGGAGTAAAGCATTCCAAGTACATTGAAGAATATTTAAGTAGATATTGTGAAACGAACCTGTTGTGCGATTTAAAATGGGAGACATTATCTATTTATAAATTATTTAAATTTACGAGTCACATTTTTGTTTTTGTTTCCTTTGCATTTAGATCGTGCTGTAGAAGGGGAACATATTGTTAAGCACAGCACATCGTCTGTGGATACGGCTGCTTGGTAAGTAAGAAGTACATGTAAATTTAATATGATATAATTACTACCTAATATTTTTAAAAAAGATAAAAGTAAATTCAATTCGAAAACATTTAATAATTTAGAAGACTCGAGAAGATAAAATAATTACTTACATTTATATTTTATTTATTCTCTCTGGTGTCGAGGCAAAAAGCGGCGTTGAGTTCTACCACTCAACACGCAATGCCTCCATAACTCGTCGGAATGTGGCAAACGGTGTGTCTTAACACTAGGTTCCCTCTGCCTACACTGCTGTGTGCGGGATTGATGATTGTGAAGTGATGAGCGTTAAGATGATTTTTTAATTTTAATTATTAACACCTCTAATACAAATTAAATAATTATAATTCTAAATAATTATTAAATAAATGTGGCTGACTACTCGTATAATATGTTTTCCTATACTTATTTATAATTCTTTACGTATATAGTCTATATCACATGCGTATGGTGTGGCGAGCGATTGGGGGTGCGGAAGAGGGCACTGTGGGAGGAGGACTTAGGCTCTTAGAGGCAGCATGCGCTACCGCGTTGCACTACGCCGACCTCGTGCATGGTGCCCTGGCTGACCAAGGATACTATGAAAATCACGGTGAGTTTATATGCCATGACGTTCCTTTACTCCTACGTTAAATTAGTTAATTAAATTAGTAGCGCATAGACACAAGGTGTTACTATAACATTAACTGGTTGTAAGTCCGATCCCCACTCGAGGGCATAAATATTTATTAACATTTATATTTTCATTTCTTCTCTCTGGTGTCGAGACACAGCGCGGCGTTGAGTTCCGCTATTCAACACACAATGTCTCCAGAACTCGGTGGAATGTGGGGAACGCAGTGTCTTAACACTAGGTTCCCCCTGCCTACCCTGCTTTGTGCGGGATACACTGTGATGCTGATTTAATTTTGTTTAATTTATTGAAATAATTTGTCTATTCTGTGTATGGTATTTTTTGTAAGTTCCATATATTACAAATTAAGCGGAGAAAATAAAATAATATGCAAAAATTTTAAATGTAAGTATACGTTATTATGGAGACTTAAAATGGTATAGCGAGTAGTAAACCAAACACATTTTTATGCTTTAAGATCGTTCTTGAATGCTCACTTACTGTGACACGTGTCCCAGTGGAGCGTTCTTGTAACCACTTGAAGCGCACTCGGCTGACAATTCTGGTCTGCTTAATGACATGAAGATCAAACTAACAGTCAGTTTTGGTCGATATAGATTATAAAATACGAATCATTTATAAGGATTTATCTTCATAACATAATTACAATATTTTAAGGCCAGTCGTGGCGCAGGGGCACAAAGGGTGACTGTAAAACCGACTGGTTGTGGGTTCAATCTCCACTCGAGAAGATGAAATATTTATTTAAATTTATATTTCCATTTGATTGCTCTGGTGTTGAGACAAAACGCAGCGTTGGGTTCCGCCACTCAACACGCAATGCCTCCAGCCACAATTCGGCGGAAAGTGGAAAACGGAGTGTCTTAACACTAGATTCCATCTAGGCAGAAGGAATCTAATGTTAACCTAGTGTATCCCGCACGTGAAGATGTATTCTATTATAATTGAACAGATTTGAACAGATTATCAAATATTACCAACATTACACCCGAAACCACAAGCGTGCTTACTTTGCCCACTCACGAATCAAGACACATGTTTCATCAGAACGTACGAGTACGTAAGCACTTGCCACTAAAAGCGCACTCGCGATAATTAAGAGACGTTTAATAATAGTTTTACCTGTTGTGAAAAATATAATTATTAATATTTATTTTGTAAATGTTGAAAAGGAATATAAATATGTAGCTATATATTTCATGTTATTAATAAAAATTGTTTAAATTTTCGTTTAGGTAAACGTCATTCAAAATATACAAATTTAATGTTTTAAAAGTAATCATTTCTATATTCCAAAATAATCAAATGGATAAATTACATTTAAATCTAGACTTTAATTAAAACTCAGCTTTTTTTTAAATAAGACCCAAGGAAATAAGCGCATATTAAAAACTTGGTAGACGGTCTCGACTGAAATGTTTTATTGGTAATTGAATAATAATAACATGTGTAACATGTGTTATTAATGCGATTTTTAGGGTTTCGTACCTACCGATTCGTACCTATCAAAAGATAAAAAATTAAACCATTTTTATTTGTCTGTCTGTTTTAAGAACTCGTCTCCAGAAGTCAGGATCATACCTCCATATTGTGTGGAAATTATAATCCAGAGTTCTGTTAAACACAGAACACATACGAAATGTAGTTTCTAAGTAAATGCTATCAAAAAATACGAGCGTTTATCCTTGTCTTTTGTTGCATAATATCTGACAATACCCTACGATACTTCCTTTTACATTGAATTTGTGGAAATTTGGCGAGAAAGAACATTGTTGTCAAATTGACATTTAAAGTACCTACCACCAATGGGAAAAAAATTGATGATTTACATTAATCACAAGAAAAATCCATTACAAACTTATATTTATAGTTCATTTCATAAAAAGAGAAGGTGAAATGAAGAGATCGTTATGGCGCGGCGGCACAGCGTCTGGCTGTAAACAGGATGGTTGCGGGTGCGATTCCCACTTAGAGTAATAAATTATTTCTTGGAGTAATAATTTTTTTAAAAGATTGTAAGTACTTCCCGTTGACCTATGCCATTTTCATTTTCCTAAATGAACTATTTTCATAAATGAACAGAACCCTCGATGGGCGAGTCCAATTCGCACATCACTGTTTTTTACGTACACATAAGCTCGTATGTAACGATAGAATATTGCATATTGCTAGATAGCTTAACGAGGTGGTAACATAATACCTACGCAATTAAAGCGAGCTACGGGAGACTGATTTGAAACTGATATTATTGAGATTATAATAAATAAAAAAATGTAATATTAATTAGATACATTTTTCACATGTGCCTGATATATGCCACTATACATTTGCGATTGAATATGATTTTTAAAAGTACTTAAACCAACACTGTTTTTATATAAATTATTTTTATATTAAAGATGTCAGGCGGTATTCTGATAAACTTGGTCTACCCTATCGGCCTCTAAGTCGAAATGAAAACCAAGGAGTAAAAGTGAAATTTAGAGGAAAGTGAAAACTCGTGCCACAGGGGCACAAGTGTGTGATAATAAACGTAATTGGTTGTGGATTCGATCCCCCACAAGGAAATTAAATATTTATTTATTTCTTCGCTCTGGTATTGGTGCATAGCGCGGCGTTGAGTTCCGCCACTCAACACCCAATGCATATAGAATTGGCGTAAAATGGAGAACGGAGTATCTTAACACTAGGTTTCCTCTGGCTACCCTGCAGTGTACGGCATACTTTTGATTTTTTTTTAAATGAAATTGTGTATTTAACTCTAATTCTCCCTGCGCGCTATATAAAATGTTTAAGAGGGTTTAACACAGAAACGAATAAAAAGGAAATTTTCTTCGTAGGTCAAAACAAAACAACCGAGGAGATATGCACGATCGTGAACAACTTGGAGTACGTGCGCCGCTCGCTCTGCGAGTACGACGACGAGCACATGTAAGTGCCAAACGCCTTGTGGGACTACTACGCCCGTAAAAAATTATTGTTGCACTAAGTTATGTGATGTATACTTTGGGAGCTACCAAGTCACAAATGCTTAAGTTTTTTTTTATTTTGTTTTAAAGTAATATTTGAAACAATATTAAAATCGTTAGTAATTATATATTAAATGAAAGGGCAGTGTACTCGGTAAGTCCTAACGCTATATCATCTCGGACTATTGTAGATACTATAAATGTATAAAATAAGCGTGAAACCCAATTCATTAAAAAAAATGGACGCAAATAAATAGTAATGCTGTGGAAATCGGTTTATCTTGCCTTCATTTATTTATAATAAATGAAGGCAACATGAATCGATTTCATGAAAATCGATTTATGAAATTATGACAATATACTAGAAACATAGGTGTGCATATTACATTTAATCACATTTACTAATAGATTCCTCTATTACCTTTTATGGTTAAAGCTTGTAACTCCACATCTTACACGAGCCCCAAAGGGGCGATTTATGAAACAACCTCGGGGTTAGCGCTCGAGCCTTTAGAGACTACGTTATACAGAATTATGTTACAAAGCATTCATATCCCTGTATGTATTATAATAGAAAATCAAGTGTTTTTACACATTCATTATTACCGAGGCCGTTATGGCGTAGTGGCATAAGCGTGGTTGTCGGTTCGATTCCTATTCGTAGAAATTCAATATTATTTTAATTTCTTCGCGGCGTTGAGTTCCGCCACTCAACTCGCAATGACTCGAAAATTGAACTGAAAGTGAGGAACGGAGTGTCTTAACAATAAATTCCCTCTGCCTACCCTGCGGTTTAGAATACCGCGTTAAGCTGAAACAAAATATTTTGTATTTCGGTACCACGGTTAATGTTTATATTTTTTAAATATTATTAGTAATTTTTTTTTTATAATTTATGTGTTTAATTGATTTTAACCACAAGAAATAAGTAATCACCTAAAAGGAGTTAGCTTAAGTAGACTTCTCTTGGGATTTCCTTAATTCAATTTTATAGTACCACAACGATTTACTATAAATCGTTGTGGTACTTTTATACGCTAAAGCTGCCTTTTGTAACTTTATACATAATTATTATATATGTAGATACATATAGTGAAGCGGTCGTGGCGCGGGGTACAAAGGTGTGACTGTAACCCGATGGTTGTGGGTTCGATCTCCACTCGAGAAAATGAATTATTATACAAATAGACAAATATTACTATCAGTTGACCAGGTTAGGTCAACCGCTAGTAATGTTTTGTCTAAATGACTTCACCCGTCTTTTATGCTCGAAAGTACCAAAAATCCTATCAATTTATTTAAAGAACAAAGTTCTTTTATCAAAAAAAAGATTAAGTATTCTTTTTAACATAAAAATAAACGAATCTAACTACATTGTGTTATAATATAATAGTTTTATAATTGAGTAATAATTATTAGTGCTAACGACGACAACGCGCGGCAACTCGTTCGAGGCGCCCTTGGTACCCTGGACTCTCGTTCAGCACGCGCCGCAGCGCCCCTCGCTGCCCGAGCGCGCCCTCCTCTTCGCAAGGCGGTGTTCCATCTCGCCTGGTCCCCTGACACGCTGCCCACACCACAGGTAAAATACCAACACTTAATTCAAACAGGATACTACTACTAATAACAAGATAAATAGAATTATGTATGCATTAATAGAACGCGGGATCGATACACAGTGTGCTTCTCGTACCAACGCTATTATACGAATGCAAAATGTCGATTTGAAAGAAGAATAATATATTTAAAAAAATCAGTAGTGATGCGGCTTTGATGATTGAAGGGAAACTTCCTAGAACTGAATGTCGATAATGTCGATAAAGCGCGGTGTGGAGTTTTACCACTCAACACAATGTCTCGAAAATTTAATGAAAAAAACGGAGTGTATTTACCCAGTTCTCTCTGCATACTCGGCTTTATGCAGGATAAAATGTGAAGCTAGAAAAAATCTTATTAAAAAATATACATGGGTACATCCATATCTATACACATCTATTTCCCACATTTAAAAACATCAAATAAACTACATGTACACATACTACATTTATTTATGTATCATTTTACAAATCAATATGTTAAAAATATTTTATAAAATATCTTCACTTAAAAATATTTAAAAAAATTAATGTAAATTGTTTAGAAACGTTCAATGCTTTCGTTGTCCGTGAAGAGGTTACAACAACAACTACAACAGAATACATTATTAATGAGCTTGTTAGCGTTATTGACGACGAAAGCCGTAAACGCTTGAACGATTGCTGTCCAATTAATACGTACTTGTTGTATAAATTATAAAAAAAACCTTTATTGCAAAATATAATAGTGACTTAAAAAAATATTGTGGCACTAAAGTAAAAAAAACTCTGTTCGATCTTATGTGTACGTGTGTGTCTTTCAGCCGACGTAGCCGTGTTAAGTTTTACATTCGTCACAATTTATATAATAGTTTTATACAAGTATCATTTCTGGACACTTCGCTGTCCACCTCTGACTAATTCTTTTTCTTTAAGGAAAGAAGACTACGAACACTATGCCTTCCAGACGTAGTCTTTGTGGAGAATGCAAAAACAAAAATCGTTCTTAATTCAAATTATAATTCCAAAAGGAAAGAAAACATAACAGTCGAAGGTGGCCAGCGGTATATTGCGGTAGTCTATAATCTTTTGCGGTATTTAATGTACATAATAATAATAATCGTTCGCAGTATGTATATTTTATTTCCTTGAGTATTTAATAATATATTAATAATCGGTAACAGTAGTATTTCTTTGTATTTATATTATAAAAATTTTTTAATAATATCCAATAACGCTTTATAACATCGCATAAGAAATAAGGCATCTTATGTTTACGAGTGACTCCTTTATCCACATACCATTATAACTTTTATAAAACTAATAACGCGGGCTCAGCGCACTCTACGCTATTTTTACGCGCTTTTATTGAGTTTCCCTTGTCTCCTAGGTATTCTACGGTGATACGTATCATACATTATTCGAAGAGAAAATCTCATAGCTTTTTTATGTACTTTTATAAAAGGATGTGGTTTTAATCTCTTTGTCTGGAAAAATAACTTTATAGAATAAATAGACTCTTCGTGATAGGGAATGTATAAAAATAACCGATTTTTAGAATGAGTTCAATGATCAATCATCGATTTAATTAATACTAAACGTATTAATGTTAACGGTAATATCAGTGATTATACGTGCGATCTTATCATGAACTGATTTTTGACAAAAATAATACTTGACATAAACACATTTCCTATTTTTTTTTTTATTAGTTTTTACTATTTTTATTAATTTTCTATATCGATTCAGGCAATAACACCACTGCTGGAGTTCTTAGACCAACACTTGTCGTCTCTTAACACATGGTTGTTACCGCGGGCGTTCACTCGCGCCCTGGCGGGGTGTTGGAGCGCAGTCCTGAAAGAGGTCTCCGCACAAGCAGATGCAGGGGGAGCTGAAAAGCCAAGAGTATACCATCACAGACTGAGGGAAGCCCTGGATTTATTGGCGGAATTCTTCCATGCTGAAGGAAAAGGTTTGAATAATAAATTTATAATATATACCGAACACGCTGACAAAATATATTATAAGAGACCTATTATAATGATCCTTTATAGTCGACAAACATTGTTTATTGAAATTCAGTATAGACCGCGTATTTTAATTATAGGCAACTCTAGAACTAAAGCTATGAAGCTTATATTTGATATTTAATCAAATTTCATATATTTCCTTTACATGCGGGAAAAAAACATTAAATAAACAATAACAAAAGAGTATAACTAATATATCTACTTATTCACGGAAAGATATTGCGCATTTTCTCTTTTGTACGTTCCCTCACTGGAATTATAATAATATTTGTTATTTCTTAAGCTTTATAAATAATTTAAGCATAAAACATGACACGTTTAATTTTATCTACCCATCGAGGTTACCTATATACCTATCGATGTCGATACCTCGATAGGTATATCGACGTTTATATGGACATGTACATACAATATGCTTAGTAACATATAAGAATATTAAATAGCTTTGATGTTGTGTTAAATATTAATGAATATGAATACATTAAAAACTTTTCAAAGTGAACATCTAATTTCAACGTAACTAAATTATGTACGTATCCTTTTAACAAACTTTTAATTAATTTCTTTTCACAATATTTGCTTCAATGACCTTTGCATGGTACTATGAATTGTTAACCTTTTAGCATCTATTAACCTTCGTAAAGTGATCCATAACGTCTTATCGACGCTATTTTTCATTTACATGACGTCTATATAAAAGCGATAAAGCTTATTACCTAAGAACCCGTAACAAGCTAAATATATTTTAATAATAATAAATGGGTTAAGAGATCTGTACAAAATATTACTAGGTCTTCCAACTGCAGAAGTGCATAATGCAGAATGGACTCGAGTAGAACAAAGGATGAAGTACCATCAAGCACCGACCGAAGAACTTCTAGAACTGTGGCTTGCGGACAGATTGCTGGAACAGTCTCGTACGCCATTACCCTCGCCGTATGGATCGATATTAGTCAGGTATTTTATCAAATGCGCAACTTCCTTCAAATTCTTATGATAAAAACAAGTAGGTACTACCTACCTACTATTATTTTTCTCTTGTCCAGGGCTTCCAGTAGCATTATATACTTGCGGTTTATTTACATAACATTTTTCGATCTTTTTAAAAAAAGAGAATAAATATAATAGTTTATTAAAACATAAAACACATTATTGCTGTGGGGCTGGTTACTTTGTATTTTCAACTTCTATTCTGTCAACCTATGATAACAAATTTTAAAAAAATATAACGAAATATTTTAAAATTTTAATACGTCAATTAATGTACTCAATAAAATATAAATATTTAAGATTCTTTATTCAAAATTTTTAAGTTCCATTACCTTAAAAAATCAAACAAATATCTAAGTTCCTTTTCTCAAAATATTCAAGTTCCGTTTCCTTAAAACAGAAGGTAACGAGTGAACATAAAATCACTGATGTGCACCACCTAGCACCTAAATTAACATAAAACCTCAATACATTGTTACAAAGCACTGATTTGGACAAGTGATTCCTTATATCTAAATAAAACTATAGGGATCAAAGAGACAAAGCATCTGTAATTAATTTATAACTTCTCTACAAAGCCGCTTTTGTAGATTTAAAAAGCTCACTCAACCGATACTGAAATTAACTCGAAAGCTATGATTGTATAATTATATGAAATCTAGACTAAGAAATCATTGTAATATGTTATCTAAAATCGATGGCCGAATTTAATTTGAAAGTAAAAGTAAGCATGCAAAAGTGTAGGCAAGTGAAATCTAATGGTAAGACACTCCGTTTCCCACCTTACGCTGGATTCTACAGGCATTGTATATTCAGTGGCGAAACTCAACGCCGCGCTTTGCTTCGATACCAGAGCGAGGAAATATTAAATATTTCAATTCCTCGTGTAGGAATCGAACTCAGAACCTGTCTTGCTTTCAGTCACACACTTGTGCTCCTGCGCCACGACTGGTCATACGTCAATGTACGATGAAATTTCAATTTACTTCACTTTGATATGAAATATACATTTTCGACATCTTCTTAAGTGAATATTTCGAGAAACTGCTTTCAAGTGGGATTAAAATTCGAATCGAGAGAAATGCGAATAAATATATTGTTTAAAATATATTATTTTAAGCTTGTATAATCGCTTTTATATTATTTATATTACTCTTATTAATCGCTTCGCTCTCTCTCGCTCTCTTATTCATCGTTAATATTATTTATATTACTCTTATTAATCGCCCTTCTTTTAAAAATATTGCTTAATTTATAAGCAATATTTTTTTTTACTGCTGGTGCACAAGCGTGTGACTGTAAACACGACTGGTTGTAATTTCGATTCCCACTCGAGGAAATGAAATATTTAATTTATTATACACTCCGTTTCCCACTTTCCGCCAAATTCTGGAGGCATTGCGTCTTAAGTGACGGAACTTAACACCGCCCTTAGCGTTAACACCAGAGCGAAGAAATGAAAATATTAAATATTTCATCTTGTCGAGCTTCCATGCGAGAAAATGAAATCTTTTATATATTTATTTTATATGTTTATTTTTGTAATCTGGACATCCACTAAGAAGGGATTTTGAAAAATTTT
>DWAP01002511.1:0-13369 GCA_018230625.1 Heliconius eleuchia | reverse complement strand
GTTCCCTCTGCCTACCCTGCCGTGTGCGGGATACAGCGTGAAGCTGATTTTTTTTTGTGACTGATCGCTGTCTGTACATGACAGATATTTCAGAATAATATTTATTTGGGGTATTTTTTAGTGTTATTAATAACGGACACACCATTCAATATTAACAATTAGCTCAAGAAATTTAGATACTTCTACGTGAAACGTAGCGGCGGTGTTCGACATCTTTAAACGAAAGAGCGGGAAACTTTATGTTGTGGGAAATGTCATCGATAAATATATAGGCATTTAGTGTGTTCAGAATTTAAAAAAAAACCACTTTATTGTATTTATAAACAGAAATAAAAAAAAAATCTTAGTGGTTACCGATTACTGGTGCTGGTTGGTGGTAAGTGGTGTAGGGGGTAATGACCCTGTTTTTCCGATGCCTCACTTTGTTAGGTAAGGAGATTCAGAAAACATTTATATAACACAATAAAACTTCAAAATTATAGTTTTATAAACAAATATTATATTTACTCAAAATACAAAAACCATTTATGATTTATCCCATTACAATGTTATTAATACGAGGAAAATTTAAATATTAAATACTAGCGACGCGATTGCAGCTTTGCACTCATTTTGTAGCAGTATTGTCAAAATGCAAGTTTAAACGGCAATCGGTTCTGAGATTAGCGTAAATAAACACACGAAAAACAGACAAATCGACAAAAAATAAAAAAACCGATTGATTTGAGTCTAATTTGATATTAATAAATTCCCCAATAATATATTTTGTCACATGTTTTCAATGTTTTATTACATGCATAGATTGCATTTCCTCGAGTGGATATCGAACCTACAACCTGTCAGATTTACAGACACTCGCTTGAACCCCTGCGCCACGACTGCTCTCCTGGCCTGAATTCTAAATGCAAATGATATATTGTTTTCTTATAGACTAACTGTTGCAAGCGCATAATGGAAAACTTGTTAAAATGTCCAAAAACGTAACGCTATTGTAATGTTAGTTACAGGTATTACATAATTTCAGGTTTACTTATACTTAGAAGGTTACATTTTTAGTAACTACATTTACTTAAAAAACGGGGTCATTCATTGCATAGGAGAAAAGTATGACTGTAAAAACGTTGGCTTGGGATTCGATTCCTATTGATGGTAATAATTATATATTAGTTACATATGGTGAAGCGTTACTGAGAGGTTTGCAATTCAATATTCAATGTGTAGTAAGTGAGATGAATATTTACAATAAAACGATATAGAATTTGTTCATACGGTTAAAAAAACATAGGCTTAAAAAATTGTTACCCTTTTAGTCACATTTTTTAAAAGGATAAAATAATAATAAAAAATTATGTATGTTATGATATTTAAAAAAAACGCATTAATACAGGATGAAAACGGGTCATTGAAAGAATATATAATTTTATTTAGAACTATATTGTCATTTTGAGTTTCGTAAATTAAATAAAATAATAAATAATAACAAATCAATGCTATTCAATTTGGAAATAACATGATATTTTTGAACAAAACAAAAAAAATTGCAATTTATAAAATTTTCAAAAAGGTTTTACATATTGCTGTAGAGCCCTTATAAAACGTTTTAACACAAAAAATTGAATAAAATGCTGGAGCCTGTTTTAAATAATCGTCACACATTTAAATCCTTAATTTGAATAGCATTCATTTATGAGATTTATATTCTTTCATTAAAGCAGTTGCACGTAAGCGGAGCTCTGGTATTCGGGCACTGTGTACACGAAAATAGGCGCTCGCTCTTCATTTCTGTATTGCAAACGCGCGGTGTATGCCATATTGCGAATATCGTTTTCGGTTTCGAATTGTACTCTCTGCAGCTGAGAGCCAGGCAACAAAACGTAATATGCGCCCTGAGAACTGATTACTTCAGTGTCCTTTTTTGGTTCCTCTTGCAAGTTTTCTTTCTGTTCTTCTTTTTTGGGTTCTTCTACCTTTTCTACTTCCTTGTCTTCCTTGGGCTCTTCTTCTTTTGGTGCATTTTCTTTAGGTGGACCGTATTCCTGAGGAGGGGAGTATGTGTTGAAAGGTGCTCCGTAACTGTCAGCTGGGATTCCGTATACAGTTGCTGGTGGAAATTCCCTGCGTGAAGGGAGGTCGAACGCTTTGAAAGGTCGATATCCCGCTGCCGGATAAGGAGCATCGCCTTCAACAGCCTGACCGTCCTCTTGTCTCTGGAATCTGAACCTCTCCTGTCTGTAGGAAGGTGGCTCAGCGACCACTAAAGCTGCTAACAAGAGGATTGACACTAAAGTGTTCATTGTTGCACGTTTGGATGCTTGATACTGAATGATGCTGTGCCACATACTACCACAGTTTATATACTTATCCCGAGATTAGTTTCCGACTTGTGCGGATGTGTCATCTCCATCGATATTCTGTTTGAGTGGATCGTGACATTGGCCTCCTAAGTGGTGATCAGTTGTGTAACGACCCCGATTAGGTGAACCTGTCATTGTTCATTGCGCGTACGTGACGCGGTTCCCAACTGTGAACTTACGAAAATGCCTAACGAGGTGTTTTAATATTCATGACTCGTGGGGAAATCGCTTTCTTTCACCGCAGCTAATTAGGTTTTACAGGTAAACGACAAGTTTTTGGTAAACTGTAACTGATAACAATTAAAACTTCGACACTATCGAGTACAATGGCTACTTTAATTTATGTATTGGGGATTTCGCCTTCAATTATACAATGATTTTAATTGGTAATGTAAGCTTAATTATGTCATGTCCATTTACTTGTCGGTTATAATGTATAATATTTTTAACTTCAATTGTTTTGGTTTGGCTTTAAGTATGTTAAAAATAATTACATATCGTGTTTTATAAAACCAAAATTTTAAATTAGCGATGGATGATACTTTGGTACAAATACACCTTAATAAGAAAGTACAGTGCATAAAAAAAAAGAAAAATAAAACAATAAATTATTTAATTTGTTTTAACGTAAGTATGTATATAACATACCATACGGGTGTGTTAGCTATTGTAAAAAATCAATAGATTTGATAGCGGTTCGTTAGGCATAACCAATATATTTAAAAAAAGTATAAATAATAATATTATAGTTTATTTTAAAAATTGCTGCCCGTTTAATACATTTTTTTCCTGCAATGTAGTAGTATGGTAGTAGCTACTATACCATATAAAATATACCGTTAACAAAAACAAAATAATGTACATATTTTAACATATTTTATATGACAAGAATAAAAAAAAATGTGTATCTCATCATTTTTAAAACATGACACGATCGTAAAAATTTGACGTACGCAAGCTTCGCAGCTACGTTCATTACGCACCCAATATAGCCGCCTGACGTTTAATTAGGCGGGAAAATGGTGATACACGTTAGGGCACTGATAATAAATTATTTTTGTTTTGTCGCGGAGGTTTTAACGAGTTTGATATATATTTTATTTTTAATTTTTATTGTTTAATGTATATAGGTTAATTATATTATTGTTTAATGTATTTTTGTCAAATTGTCTGTTTTCTTGAGTTACCACTCAATAGTATTTTATTTAGATTTCAATATTTACATCGTTGTCATTTTATAATGTTGACAAGATTTCACAAGTAGTACATACATACATATGCACAACATAATATTCTGTTTTATTATTTTTAAGCGTTCATAGATGTTGTGTGCTAATTGTTAAATATTGTATAAAAAAAAGGTAGCTTCATCGTTTACAGCAAAAGATGGCAAGCAGAGGGAATCTAGTCTTAAGATACTCCGTTTCCCACATTGCGCCGAATTCTAGAGGCATGCATTTTGAGTGGCAGAACTCAACACCGCGCTTTTTCTCGACACCAGAGTGAAGAAATGGAAATATACATTTAAATCAATTTTTCATTTCGTCGAGTGGGAATTGAACCCACAACCAGTCGCGTACGTATAGTCACACACTTGTGCACTTGCGCCTCATGTTAAATTGTATTTATAAAATCCCTAGAATGGATGTGAACTTATATACCACTGTATACATATATACATTCAAATAGTGTACCAATATTAGTAGGTAGGAATTTAGGCCACTTCAAATCCTAGACAGACAAAATTAACATGTAAAATGTACAATTATCCTCATTTGTTAAATATATATTAAATTATTGAAGCGAATCACGATTCTATGTGACATTACGGTCCGAAGGCTCTAGCGTTAGAGGTCCCTTCCTCCTAATTAAATTCTGCTGAGGTCGGCCTAACTATTTAAGCTTTCGTTTTTAGTGTTAATATATAAATATGGTACATGTGTAGTTTATGTTACTTGTAACGTTTTAATAAGGATTTTTATTTGATATTAAAAGATTTGGTGATTTCGTCTGTTTTTTTTTTGTAGATTGGTCAAAGTTATGCGGAGAGAAAGTTATCCGGCGGAAAATGGGGACCGGTAGTATCTTAATTGGAACGGAGTCTCTTGACACTATGTTCTTAGGTTCTTTCTGCCTACCATGCTATGTGCGGGATACTAAAACAATGTGGTATTTATTATGAACAAATTAAGACTATATAATATAATATTATAAGTAATAATTCATAAGACATACATACGTATTTTCTTTATTATATAAAGTCCTTCTGTGATTATACACAGACAAAACTCTAACTGTAACTCTTTATCAATTGCTTTATGCAGTATGAGATCAACACACAGCTCAAACCACTGAACAAAAAATTTTGAAATTTTGCACATATATTCTGAAAGTATAAGTGAGCATTATGGTCCATATTTAAACATTGTTCTCGACTCTGACATCGATGTTGAGATTTCGTTTTCATTCATACATCATAATCTATGAATGAAAGCAGCATCTCAAGGTCGACTACAGAGATGATTGATACAGTCCTGAGGAAGGAATTAAGATAAATCCACCCAATAAGGGATAAAATAGATATATATAAAATAAATATATGTTAATTTAGGTAGTAAGAAAATAAAATATATTTTTTTATTTTCGAAGGTTAGTTCTGAACGCGAGACAATATCTCATGGAGAAATCGAAACTAACGGGCAAAGTCGTGTGTGGAAAGTTAGTACAATGCAGAGAGTAGAGTGATAGCTATTTAATTTTAACTTTCTTTGCTTTCGTATAGATGTATATTAGGAATATACGAAAGCAAAGAAAGGCAAAATAAAATACCTCACAATATTCATTACACATAATTTTTGGCTTCTTAACCTACTTTCATATTATTCTTCTCATAATGTATGGCCTCGTTTTGAAATAATCGCTTAATATTACAGTGCTTGCGGAATCCTTGAAATTGTGCTATAATAAGTTACATTTGTTTACTAATTTAGAAGGTAACATAAACGTAAATTATACTTTTATCATACTCACTGCTTTTTTTCTATATAGATGTAGATATCTATATAATTATATACTTTAAGAACTATTTAATATTATAAAGCTGAAGATTTTTTTGGATTAAATTGCAACTCTCAGAAAGTATTAGTCTCAAATTTCGGCGACTGACACTCACAATTCTGGAGGAACTCAACGTCGCGGGTTTTCGACACCAGAGCGAAAAAATTAAAATATTAAATATATCCAAAAAAACTTAATTATTATTTTTTCCCGACTGCTAAGGAAGGGTTATGTTTTTCGCGCGTATCTTGTATGTATGTATGTAATATTCTTTATTACCTCATATCTCTAGAACCGCTTAACGAATTTACATAATTGAGATATCGTTAGATTTGTATTAACAGCCCAAGTGTTCTTAGATAAGTGACGATAAAAAAAAACCATTCATGGCGGCTGTGAGACGCTATTGGACCAAGTGAAAAAAAAAATCAAGAGTTCAATACGATGATTTCAAAAAGCTATATCATGATTATCATTACCATAATGAATATTTAGTTTCGTTTTATCACTTAGGTAAGGTAAAGTTCGGCGTTGGATCCCTTAACTCAACTTACAATATCTCAAAAATTGAGTGGAAAATAGAAATATGTTCCCACAAAAAAGAAAAATCTTATTTTTATATAAAAAGAGCGAAGAAACATGTTTGTTTTTAAAAACTCTAATTTGTTTTAACTGATCCTTAAACGACCTAATTACTTATTTACGTCGATACTGGATGAGTAAAATTTTAATTAGACGTTCAAAGACTTACGTTGAAACCTACTGATGTGTATATTTTTTTAATTTTATTTGTTTTAATTTATAAGTATTCTTAGATTTAGAATTGATATACATATAATATGTAGAAACCTAATTATTGACAGTATTCAATATTTTAGCATAATATAGCATTGTTGTGACAAACCTGATGAAGTGTCTCGCTCAATATTTGGCATCTCGTCTCTCATAGCCGTAATGTAATTTCAATTAATTGTCGTTCACAGGAGTATTATGTTTCACCACTTAAAGAATCTCTTTCTGGAGCTAAAGAAATCATTATCGAAATTGAAATTTATTAAAAGAATTAAATTTCTGTGAAATAAGTAAAACAAGCTACTTCAAGCTGTATGTGGCTGTCGTGACGTACGACACGTGACGACAGCACAATGTATGACTCTAAACATTGTGGGTTCGATTCCCACTCGAGTGAACAAATTAATAATTAATTTCCACCTGGATTTTTATTTGGGAAGTATGTTCAGTAGAGATGACAGATACGAGATGGATATGGAAAGGCGTATTGCTGTCGGTAACAGGGTTAACGGAGCGTTAGCTGCATTAAAACCGAAACGTGAGCACAACTGCGCGTTATAATATTAAAATATATTTTTGTAAATTAATTGCTGCGAAATGGGTTTAAGAGGTCCTTTAAAATATTTTACGCTTTTTATATTAAATTTCAAAGATTAACAAAATAAAATATATAAGAAATACATGCATTTATTGTAAATGCAAAAGTCGTATTAACATTTTTGTTAATACGACTTTTGATAACTACGAGATACAGAATTGTGCTATTTTTTTTTAATTTGTTGCCAAAATCAAATGTGGTTATTAATTATGTACAGATGGTAACAAATTACAGCAATAACGATGCCTACCAGAAAAAAGTATAAAATATATATGCATGCAAATGCATATATATAATATTCGTACAAGAATCAAGGTATTTAGGTTGTTTGTTTTTTCTATATAATTAAAATTAAGTCATTATAATAACTATTAATATATATCTCTTCTCTAATCTATTATTATGAAGTTTATTCTATGTACCTACTCAATTTAAAACCACTTCCGCTTAGCGTTTGACGTAATATTTGAACGTAAATCAAAGTTTGCTTAGTTGATAGAGCTTAGTTATAAAATGTACTGAACAACTCGTTTGCTCAAGCGACCGACACCGATGTGATTTAGTAATAAACCAGTAAACTTCAAAGTGGAACTTTATATCGGTTTTGGTTTTGGTATCGTCGTTGTGCATGAGCTCAAGCTCAACTGTACACGCCATGGTTGTGGGTTTGATTAATATTCGGTATTACGGGTATTAAATATTTAACATGTTTATTTTATACTAACTATATATTGCCATACTAGTACTACATGACTAATATAGAAAATTTTCATTAATTTAATTTCTGTTTTTTGACAAAGTACACAAAGATTTAATAAATTATTTTTGAAAGTTTTAAACTATCATTTTACACAAAGAAAATAATTATAAAAAATGGAAAATAATTCTTTACACACTCTTAACCTAATTACAGAAAAACACAAAAAAAGACGCGAATTATATGTTGACCACTGCAAGTATAAATACTCTTTTCAACTAACAACAACAATAACTACCAGCCACTGTGACGGATGGAACAACTCAACATCTCTAGTTACTGAACACGTATAATAACTGAATTATAAGCGAAATGGAATGGGTGCCACAGACCCAACCCTGCTGAGGCTGGGTTAATCGCAATATCAATCTCAATACTACCAGTTCTAATTTTATAAAAGCTTTTCACACGCTTCAGGGTCACGACGTTAATGTATATAATTTTTGAAGTAAATATTAGTCTAAGTTAAATTTTCAACACTGTATAGTTTCTAACACGTCAATATGTCAACTTGCTGACAGTTTTCGCTTCGAATTAATCTTAACTATCGATGGTCGCTTTTAATGCTCTAAACATACATTAATATATTTTAAAAATGGGTCTTAGTAGAAAGTGATTGGACAAACAGCCTTCAATCACGCCTTTTTCCGCATAGCACGGTAGTCTAGCGTTTAACACTCCGTTCTCCATTTTCCTCACAATTTTGTAGACTAAGTACCGACACTAAACAGGAAATTGTTAAGTGACGGAACTCAACGCCTCACTTGATCCTTGTTATAAAAGTGAAAAAAATAAATAACGCGACGTTTAGAGTCAGACACTTTGCCGCTGAGTCACGACAGCATATAAAGATTTTTATATTTAAAAACTTCATGTTAATACACAAGAATGAAAGTAAGAGGATTATGGGGGATCTCGTATCGATGATGACGGAGGATGGTGACGTAAAAAGCATGATTACCTCCAGAGGTTGATGACAATGAGCAAAGAGAAAGAAGTATACAGAGACAGTGACGTCCGACGCCCCCCAGGGATTGGCATAAAGTTAAAAAAAGTACATACACATACAAAAAATCGAATTCACATTAATTCTCTTAAAAATAACCAAAACTTAATCTTTTGGCTATAAACATTTAAAAAGGCGAAGCGACAATTTCTGTATAAACTCCTCATTAGTAAGTGGTGAAAAGGATAATTGTGCGAGTGTTTAAATAAAACGTGAACAATAGGGGCGTTTGTTCGTTACTTCAAGCGGAAAATGAAAGAAGGAAATAATTATCATAATTGAATAATTTTCACCAAAATACTACATAATACTATTATATTATAATACTACTAATATTATTCCTGAAAAGTTCGTGAGGATGTATGTTTGTTCCACTATCACGCATAAACTACTGAACGGTAATCCATATGAAACTTAGAATAGAATAGAATATACTTTATTGCATAAAAAAAACACAGAAATATATAAAATGAAAAATAAATAAATAAAAGGAAAATACATATGCAAAAGCGGTCTTATTGCTTTAAGCAATCTCTACCAGACAACCTTTGAAACATTACGGATTAGGTGTAATGAGGAAAAGGGGAACAACGTGTCAGTGCAAATTTCATTACTATAAGAAACTTAAAATATAATAATATAAATCAATAATATAGAATAAACTTACAAAAAAGATGTTAAATATAATAATAATAATAAAATAATTTAATATAATATATTATACATTTACACTCATACTCGTGTACTCAAAAATAATATATATTTACATATATATACATATACATACTTAAACGTGTGTAAAAATATGTACATAATATTAAATAAATATGGATAAACTACTGTTCTTATTTAAGTAAGTACTCTTTTAGGTGATTTTTAAACTGTACAGATATTTAGAATGTCGAACTTATGTAGAAAGTTCATTCCAAAGAATCGCAGATTGCCCAGTGAAAGACTTGGAATAAAATAGGGTATGGGAAATTGATAATTAACTTAACAGTTCTATAGCTTATCAATCTGTATCAAAATAACATATTTTCTACAATTAAGATTTTGTATAATTTGGCTATATAATAACAAGCTTAAGCGGTCGAAGCTACGCGTGGGTCGGTAGTCTTATATTAAACGTCAAACGATCCCCCATCCCCGATCTGGTAGACAAACTGTGGCGTTAAATCAACTTGTAATGTCTCGGAAATTCATTAGAAAGTGGGAACCGAAGAGTCTAGATTATTCTGTCTGCCCTGCATTAGCGTCTATATTTTTTTAACGTAGCGTGACCCGAATTCGCACTACATATTTGCCGTTCAAGACTTACATTAGCCATAATTAAGCTAGTTATAACTTATTTTAGGATTCCGTTTAAAAAATGGAACGTTTAAAAAACCACTTGCTTGTCCGTCGAGGAATCAAGCTCAAATTAATGCTAAAATATCCAAATCTACTACGAAGGAAAATTACGCTTTTAAGTCAATACAATCAAAAGTTGTAAGAAATATGCCGCGTAATCAAAACCTATACTCACTGTACCGCGACGATCGACCACTTTTAAACGTGGGTACATACATTCACGTACTCTATGTCAATACATATTCATTCATCACAATAACAGTCAAATGTTGTCCACCTGCGAAACGATGGCGAACAGCGGGGAGATACCTTCTGTTATAAACCTAATATACTAGCTTGTACAACAATATTCGTGTATCTTTAAATTCTAAAATTAAATAACATGGACAAAAGGATATAAACCACAAGATCTGTCACTAATCCACAAACTCAAAATATGCGTAACTAGGTTAAGTAAATCAGTATATTCCAAAAGAAAAGATGAACATAAACTTGAGGGCACCCCAAAAATAGATCTTCATTATACTAATGGTCTCTCCTGATTAGCGGCGTCGTTGCTTCTTACGGGGTCCTTTCATTTGATCTGACCCGAGATGAAAACAAAATTATTCGTTTATGTATTATATTTTAACAAAAATATATTGTCATCTTGGAATAAAAAAATTAAATACTCTTAAAAAGTTTTGCAATAAATAAATTATTTTAGATCTCAGATGATGTAATTCTAAATAACATAATTAGACTTCATCCGAGAACAGAAAAAAAAAATTTTCACGTTTTGATAAAACACTCCGTTTCGTATTTATTAAGTATTTATTAAGTGGTGGAATTCAGCGCCGGGCTTTTACCTTCGTGCCAGAGCGAGGAACTGTAAATATTAAAAAATAATAATGTATTCCCTCAAGTGGGATCGAACGCACAGTAGTCGCGTTTCAGTCATACCCTTGTGCCCCTGGGCCACGACGGCCTCTTGTAGTTTATTTTAACTCGAACGAAAGGAAAATGAATCGAGGGTACGGGTTTTTGTACTGATGGCAGAAAAAATCTTTCCTTCTCACTTTTTGTTAGGTTAGAAGAGAGAAGAGAACTTTGTATTCAAGCAGTCCTTGCTTCATTTCAGCAAGTGAGGTGCAATATATAACAGAGAGAGTAAATTAATTATATTTGGTGGTCTTTAAGATGTAAAATGGAAACGACGTCCATTACACGTCGTTTCCATTTTACATCTTAAAGACCACGAAGACCGTTTTTCACAAATTTTCCTTTTACATATTAAGGGTAAGCAGAAAAAAAGTCTTATACTTCTATTCATTTCTATGAAAAGTTTTTTTTTCCGTTTTTTAAATTATTTTGCTTGATAAGAATTACAAAAATGACAAAATATCCGTTTTCGTTTTGTTATATGGAAAGTTAGTCATTAGTGGAAGGAACTGTAAGTAGGCTAACTACCTGTAGAATTTGTTCTAATTACGCCATTGTATCGTAAGGACTTCGCAAAAAATCATAAAGCGTGAATTAAAAAAAAGATTTTTTTTGGAGACGGTACCATCAACTTGAGAAAAAAGCTGCAGAAAGCAGCACATCGTTTGTTCGCAAAACACTTGACGCGGAACACTTTTAAGAGGAAAACGTGTGAAAACGTGGCCTGGATTTGATTTTAAAATTAAAACGTCTATTACATCTAAACGAATTATATATGTATAGAGATTTGTACTGCGGCTTGTTACATTTAGGTTTTTTTCTTATTCGTACAAATATATTATTCGTCATTAAAATGACTTTGAATTCTTACAGAAAATAGAGAACGGAGAGTTCGGACACAAGGTTTCCTCTGTTAATCTTGCTGTGTGAGAAATCTGAATTTGAGAAAAATGTTTTACATATTACTGATATACAATATTTTACAATTTCAAAAAGTTTGTTCGGTTGAATGCGTTGATCTCAGGAACTACTGGTTTGAATGGAAACACATTTTTCTGTTGGATAGTCCTTTATCGACCAAGGCTTTTTTTCTGTGTCTGTCATCATAGTGGCCGTGGATGCTTAGAAATGAATACGTAACTTATTTCAATATGCCCACAGGGGTGAAACTGAAGTGCTATGGTGGTGCCGTCAACGATAATACAACAATAAATGTGAATTTTAATATGTTCTAGTATGTACATTTCTCATAAAATTTAATTTCGTTGATCCTACTCGAAGCACCTGATATAAAAAAACTAAAAAACCAACCAAAATGCGCCAAGTGCGAGTCATCGAGGAGTCATATGACTGCATCAATATGCAAATACATAATTAATATTATACATGAGTCCATGTGAGTTACACGGTGTTGAGTTTTGTAACTCTACACGCAACGTTTCGAATTCATGCGCAACTCGAAGAAATAAATATTTTAACACTTGGTTTTCTGTGCTTCCCTTTTTAGTTACGGGACTCAGGGAGAAGGTGAAAATAAAGGTATTTTTATGCGAAGTTTAATAAATAGAAGAAATTATTAACACATTTCAAAGTTTTATTTAGCAATAAGATGAACGAAGAACTTTTTACACTTAGCGTATTTAAAATATTTCATAGCCCTTGAAATTAAAACTTGTTTCGTTGCGTTGTTCGTCGAAAGTTATTTCAAATTTATAAGCACCCGAGCTCGCTTCCGATAATAAACATTGTATAGAATATCGATCCTAACCGACTCTACACTTTAGATGGTATTACCTAAATATCAGTATTAATAGTGGCAAAACTTGTTAGAAGATATCAGATTTCGCTTCTAAAAGGTTAACATGCGGCGTTGAGTTACGCCACTCAACATGCGTTGATAATGGTGTGGTGAAAGTTGGGCGGAAAGTGACGGGCAGAGTGCTTCAACAATAGGTTCCAAAAAATGTAAACACAGACTTGTTTTTATATTGAATAGAAAAAAAATCAGCTTCACATTGTATTCCGCACACAGCAGGGTAGGCAGAGGGAACCTAGTGAATAATTTGAATTCGAAATAAATAATAATTTAATAATACAAGTAAGGAATGTTATTGAGGTCGTTGTAGCTCAGTGGGGCAGTGTGCGTCTAGGTGGTTCTATATTCGAGCTATATTCGGAGGAATGTCTATGATTACACTGTATTCTTTTTTTAATAGTAAGTACGTCTTATGTATATATATGTACATATATCTTGTACGGCGCTATTTACATAGTCGAGTCACCTTATAGTCTAACCTATATATAAAGTCAATGATCGCTGCATTTTTTGCTACACTACAGCGTCTATTCCATCCATTATTAACTTGCTCTGGTAACAAGATATAACCCGGCGTTTTGCCATTCAATACTCAATATATCAAGAATTGGACACTGTGCGATGAGCGGAGTGTCTTAACTTCGTCTTGACTTTTACCCTGCTTGTAACAATTATTTATATTTGTTTCTAAGTGCATTGTTAATTTATATTGTATTTT
>DWAP01002510.1:0-13372 GCA_018230625.1 Heliconius eleuchia | reverse complement strand
TAAGTAAATATTTCATCTCTTCGAGTGGGGATCGAACCCACAACCAGTCGGTTTTCACACTTCGTGCCGCTGCGCTACGACTAGCCTCAATAAATTGATTGAATAAATTTGTAATAAAGGATTGAATAAATTTGTAATATTCTAAACGATCGGATCGACCGAACTAAATAGTTTTTTGACGAATATCCAATATTATTTATTTTAATATCTATGTCCTGGAACAAATTCACTTAGATTTTTATAGAAATCAAACGTCTCAGTCCGAAAAGTTAATGAAGTGAAGCGAACACTTTACCCGCGTCAAACTGTCAGGAACACGTCATATTTCACATATGTATTTTAAACGCCACGTCGGTCCCGATAAGACTACAGCAACTTGATAGCTTCAGAAGTAGATTTTATAATAGAACCCTACTTCGCTGTCACTTGTTCCGTAGAAAAAGGTGGAAGGAGGTGTAAACATAATACTAATTCGCGCGGTTGGTTACGTGGAAACATATTGTATGTTGTGATACGGTGTCGTGATGCGTTAACATCAGACCGCCGGGGCTCCGGTTTCGCAGAAGTGTGTCGCTTAACGCTCTCTAATACCCGCACCGGAGTTTTTTTTTTGTCCGACAAAAAAATATGTTTTACACAACATAATCATACTGCCACGTATTATTTTCACAAGATGGTGTCTGTTTTTTTTTTAATATATTTTTTTTTTATTATTTAATTTTAAGGTTTCGCAAAATCGTGTTCAAAGAACGAAACCGTGTTAATGTATGCTAAAGCAAATAAAGGTGTAAAGTAGCTCATCAAAAATTTCAACGCTCGTTCCATTTCGTACACAAGTGAAGTACGTAACAGAACGAGTCGTAATTACCAAAAAAATGAGTAAAAAAGCCAACAGGGAGTCAGACATCTTCATGAGCAAAGGAGTACTTCACAAAAAGTAGTCGTTAAGGCACATCCACATGTAGATTGTAACCGTCCAAAATTTGCAGCGCGTTACAGACCTTGCACCGCTACCTGCTACTTTGTGACATCTTCATTTAGGGCTGATGGTTATCATTTTTTTTTAAGAAAATTACAAATTAGATAGTAAAGTAAATGGTTTTGGGCGTTTTTTGAAATTACGTTATTTTTATTTTGCATCTAGTCTTGTCTTGGAGTTATTTTTAATTCATATATATATATATATTTTGCAAAATTTTCCATTTACATTTTATTATGCACAATTCTTTAACCATTATGAAATCAATAAGAATAACTCTTTATGTTACCATTTAAAAGACGAAAAGTAAAATTCGATAAACATTATAATATTTTTAATTAACTTAATATACTTAATGAAATAATTGAAAAAAATTATTAAATATCACACTTATAAAAACCTCAGATAAAGACATTTCTATTAGTGAAGATAATAATTAGCATAAGGATCAGGTAACAACCCTGAGAGCTTCATCTGCCACTTGAACGATCGAAAGGTACGACGGCGCGCCGGTATCAGGAAGGAATGTATAGTGGGTGACTTGAACACGCCCCGTCCCTCTCGCACCCGACCGGTGTCCCATAAGCTAAATTCATCTGCCATCTCCCTTTGACGCACCAACGTTTTCAATACTTACCTGCATGAAATGATATACATCTGTTCGTTATCGCCATCCCGTTCCCCCTTTCCCGCGGAAATGCATTGTTGATATTGCTCTCTCGGTCTATTTTCATGAACAGGGGGTAGACAGTGTGCGCGTGCATCTGTGTGCGTGCCCGTTTATTTAGTGAACTTGGAAGCTCCGCGAGTGTTTGTACGCGGGGTGTCGCGCGCGCGTGTGTGCGTGAGTTGTAGAGGCGCGACATAGCTTTGCCGTCTCCATGACTTAAAAGTTTTTGTACGGAATGAAACCAATGGGCTAGTTGTGCGCCGGCCGGCACGCTCGACGGGCGCGTGTCTATCGTTTCTAGAAACTTCTTCGTAACTCATCGATACAGTTAACTTGTATTTTACAATCTTTCATTAAACGATATTGATATTGTAATGAGATATATTTTGTGATTTTATTGCTTGGAATATTCAATTGAGTGACGTCACGTTTGTTGAGACAGTGATGTTTATTTTTTTGTGTAACTACAACGTGTTTGGTTCAACGGACCGTGGAGGTTGGTTGTCATGAAATTCTTGAATATACTGTTACAAATCAAAATTAAGCTCCAGCATTACTCAGATTTAGATTCAGTTTCTCTAAATAATTTGAACTGTTTTTTAAGCTTCCTACTTGTTGTTTTATCCTTTCGTTTATATGTAATACTTAACTAAAGAATTTACATGTTTATAGATTCTCAGATAACTTTGGTAAATCGGACTCGATCATACAATATACGAATTTTTTATGATTTAAAGAAATTTACTCACATAAATGAGTCTCAAAATACATGTTTATCTATGGCCATATATTTTCAAAAATCCACTTTCAACTAGCGCCGACGGGTTGAACAACCTTCCGGTATAAATAGTCGTATGCACGAAGTAGGCAGAAAACGTGGGTAAACATGGTGTCCCCTACACAAATTGGCCTCAAGATATTTGAAAAATTAAAAAAAAGAAACAAATTTGTAATACACCCGCCTAAAGTTTTGTTTACAGTAAGAAGTTACTGTCATTTTTGTTCTTGAATGACATTTGTTCTTTATTTGTCTCGTATTGACGAAATTTAATTTACTTAAACATGATATTTTGGAATATCATACATTATATTATTACTTAAATATTATTTATTAAAACTACTATATCATTAAATAACTGTTAATGCTAGACGTCTACTTCATAATTACGAAAAACTATTTAATTGCTGAGTCGTAGACATGAGTCACCTTGATAAAATGGTGGCTATAAATAAAAAATAAGTATATTCACTATATAAAATGAAAAAAAGCAATCAGCAAAATTAACTAACATTACTAAATTGATTTACAAACGTCGCTATTTATTCGTCTTGAATCATCACAATCTTTTAAAGTCAAAAGAAAAAAATCAGTGGATAATGGTGACGTTCAAAAAAATATATATAAGTAATAAGTGAATCATCGAATTCGTCGTGTTATTGTTGGTGTCTGTATGGAAGGTGTTTAGTGCTAACGTTTTTTGTTTATTTTAGATAATCACCAAACATGAATCGCTTAAATTATATGTAGACATTTTTAAAGTGTTCATTCACATTCTGGAAAGAAAAATACTTATTTAGAGTTTCCAGGAGGCGCGGGTTCGAGTATCGCTACCTTAAAATTCTTATATGTAGACATTTTCTATTTATTTTTATTTGTGATAATATTATTATTATTTAATATATTAGAAGTTTTGATATATTTTGAAACAAAAAAAAACAGACTCACGCTTTTTCCCGTGTAGCAGGGTAGGCGGAGGGAACGTAGTGTTAAGATAGGACATTTCATTTGTGTTGAGTAGCGGAACTTAACGTTACCCAAATTGGAAAAATTATAATTTAAATCATTCTCCTGTATGAGAATTAAATACATAACAATTTGATTTACACTTGTTTTGAACCAATTTTCTTATATAAAATTTTAGGGATTAGACTGTCTGTGACGATGTGGCTCAAATTATTGAAAAAAAAAAATTGACATATTAATTTTTTCTATTATAATAGTATTCTTTATCATATTATATATTCGTAAGTTAAAAGTGATTTTTTGACCGTCAATTACAAATAACTTCCCTATTCATTTATAATTACCGCCAAATTAATATCGACAGGAGATTTAACAGAATTTTTTTTTAACAACATATAATCTATTTTTGACTACATGTACTTTTTTATATATATTTTTTTTTTATAATTTTTACATCGTTCTGAATTTTGTACAAGTATTTTAGTTTTATGATATACCTAATAAATAAATATTTTACTACTACTCTCTGTCACTAATTTTATTATAACTATTATCATGAAATATAGTAATACGTTTATTGTTGAAAAAACTCCTTAAACATTAAAAGTAACTTTCAAGTGAGCATATCAAAAAAATATTTCAAAACACAATATTCTAATATAATACAAATAATAACAAATACAAAACTCACCTACAATAAAAATATAACAGCAAAAGCCAATCACAAAAGTCGTAAAAGCGTTACACACAAAAAAAAATCTCCTATAATAACTCGACCAATTTCTACAATAACTCAGGAACTGCCCCATACAAAACTATTATCCATTGCCACGTTGTATCTCTGTCCGAAACAATTGATATCTATATTTGTATCAATAATGTAGAGACGTTACGTGTATTCTGTACGTGGTTGGAATCCAGTGGGCCCCCTAACTAGGAGCGCACATCACACTGTAACATTTCGTAATGCTTTGTCTAGCTGTGCTCCGTTTTCTATTTTATACACTAATATTAATGTTAGTTTGTTTGTTGTTAAGTAAGTTATTGATATAAATAAATCAGCTTCACGGTGTATCCCGCACACAGCAGGGTTGGCAGAGGAATCCTAGTGTTAAGACACTCCGTTCCCCATTTTCTACCGAATTCAGGAGGTATTGCGTGTCGAGTGGCAGAACTCGACGCCGCGCTTTACCTCGAAGCAAAAGCGAGGAAATGGAAATATAAATTTAAGTAAATATTTCATCTCATCGAGTGGGGATCGAACCCACAACAATTCGGTTTTACAGTCACACTTCGTGCCGCTGCGCCACGACTGGCCTCAATATTAATAAAACATATTTTTCATCTTTAACTAAAGTAATATTTTAAAAGGTTTTAATCCTAAACGCAAAATTCTATTTGTTTTAAATATATTATACATAATTCATTTACTACTCAGCATGTCAGAAGCTAGATAAAATTATCTTTGAAATATCTAAATAAATAAGTACGTTATTTAATCAAGTAAACATCAAAGGTTGTTTGTTAAAATATTGTTACAAAATACACACAATCCTTTGAAATTTTCAAATTAATTTAAAGCTTAAAAAGCTTTTACAAGAAAAAAAATTTAACCAAAATTAATTTTAGTTTTATCTATTTTAGATAAATATTTTACTATGCTTACAGTTTATTTGCTCCTTTTCCTATAATATTACGCGCTCACTATTTTTGTATTGATGCCATTCATAGTATAGTGGCTCAAGCTTGTCACTGTAAATCCGACAGGTGGGTTCAATTCCCACTTGAAGAAATCAAGCATATAATACTTTATTTTTCTCGTACTGGTATGGAGACAAAGCGCGATTTCCAGAATTTAGCTTGAATTGGGAAATGGAAGTGCTTAAATCGGAACGGAGTGGCTTAACACCAAATTCTTAGAGGGAAATACTGCTATAATACAGCATAAAGCTAAAACAAACGTATTTCAAATGTAATACAATTATTTACCACAAAATCAAAATACTGTTATTAAAATATATTGTAATATAATAATTAATAGTACCTAATAGTTGCTATTTTGTTTATAATATATATTGTAATCTCGCCTTTGTATCTCAAGCGTTTCTTGAGGCTGCGGTCGAAGAGCCGCGTTGTTTGCATTTAATTGATTTATATCCAGAAACTAATTAGAATTGAGGTCTACGTAACCGAACGATATTAATATAAGTTAATATTTATAAGATACTGCTATAAGTACTTTATTGTTTTAATAAAACAAATCTTGATTGATCTTAATAAAGCAAATTAATACAAACTTATTAAAAACAATTTTTTGAACTAGATATATTAATTAATATGTTAACGGTATATGCTACCAGTATCTTTGCAATGTCCGCGAGTCCAGCAGGGGCACTAATTGTGACTGTTAACGCGACAGGTTGTGGGTTTGATTGTAACTCGATGAAATGAAAAATTTAATATTTTCATTTACTCGCTGTGGTGTGGGGGCAAAGCGCGGCGTTCAGACCCGCCTCGACCATCAATACCTCCAGAATTCAGCGGAAAGCGGAGTATCTACTCCGCTTCCAACTTTCTCAAAGGGAGACTAGTGTTGAGATCAACACTAGTCTCCCTTTGCCTACCCTGCTACATGCATGATGCAGCGTGAAGCTGAAAAAACTTGGCAATATTTTCATACAAAATCTTACGTTAACAAAACTAACATTAAAAGATTTTTATTTAAAGTGTAAACCAAAGAATGAATTTAAATAAACTTTAAATGACACAATACTAAAAGAAACGAGACATAATGCTTTATATTTTTTCATTCACAAATAATTTTGTGGATACGAGTATGTTCGCTTCCCGGGTAGCTTTTAGCCACTATCAGTGAAGCGATATTTATTCAGTACCTCACTAAGAAGCTTATAATTCGACGCTAACAGTAGGTATTGTGTTAATAATCCAAAGAGAGTACCTATCCGCACCGAACCGTATCTCCTGTGGACAGTCGATTAGCTTGTCTGGATTTCAATATTTTCTTTTCATGGTTTTATAGATATTCAATCTCGATATAAACATTTATATGTTACTTATTTAAGAACAATACCAAACTTAAAGTACATCCTACTAATATTATAAATGTGAAAGTTTGTTTGTTTGTTCCACTTTTACTCAAAAACTAGATTAGATTTAGATGAAATTTTTGCAGTAATATAGTTTATACATTAAAATAACACATAGCCTACAATTTTTTGCATAATTTGACTGTAATATAAGACAAGCTTATCCTGGCGAACATCACTTAATATAATATTTATATTTATAAATTGTAACTATTTATTCTTGTTTACATAAAAAATATTGTATATTTTGTTTGGCTTCTTTTTTAAATTGATCTATCAAATATTATCTCATAAATGTTCGTCATTTTTATGATTTCAAAAGGCAAATGCGTTATGTACAAAATTTACAAAGCATGTCATTTGTGACTAGAAATCTTATTATAAATTTAAATATATATTACAGAATATCTAATATATTTTTCTCATTTACAACTATTGATGTCTAAGTATATTGTACTTCTGAATAACACAAAAAAAATCCAGAAAATCCATAGCTAAGAACGCTTTGATAAGGATTCTTAACATATATTATTTATATATTGAAAGAAAAAATATATATAAATGCTTAAAATAAGTTACAAATATAAAAATATGTGTAAAAAAGTCACTAAATTTTGATGTTTATATTGCTGTGTTGTGGTAGGTCAGTTAGATGTGCAGATAATTTATAAAATATAGTTATGCATAGCAACAAGTTTAGTTCTTTGATAATGGCATTTCGAGCGTGCCAGTTGAGCAAAATTCATTTTCAATTTCACATTGTATGGAAAAAAACATGAAGGAGATTGATCGCTAAAAAAGATATAGCTTTACATAATTATAGAATATATGTAATAAAGAGAATCCGTAAAATATATCCTTCATTTTCCATACAATAAAGGTGTTATTTTGTAATGTAATATTGTAAGGTTTAATGTATTTACTTACGTAAAGAATTACTTAGTGAATAGCTTTAAGAGATATTAAAGAATTAATAATTTCCAGAATAAAATTAATTTTTAAAATTTTAACTTTTTTTTTATACTACATACCTCTATACACATACATATTCATCAATCATTTTTATAAACTATAATTCTATATCTACGAGATATTCTAAAATAATTAACATACTAATCAAGAGAAGAAAATTATTTCAGATCACTTAATTCCAATTTGCCTAGAAATAAACAAAAAAAACAAAAAAAAAAACTTTTTACCCAAGATAGTAGTAACGTATACAACGTTCCAAAAACCCTTCTAAAACATAGTTCAATACTCCTTTATTAAAAATATAATATATAAATCAATGGTACAATAATAAATGACGACTCGTACAAGTATTGCTTACGATCCGAAGATGTGTCGCCAGATATTTTTATACGGTTTAATGATGTGACATGGATACGTGGTGGAGAAACATCAAGTGTTGTGTTACGGGCTCAGTGGTCTTTATAATTTTATTATACCCATACCCTTCCTCCTACCATTCAATTGAACACCTTCATACAATTGAGAGGGCTGCCTCAATGGGTTATAGGATGAAATTTCTCAAGATTCTTCTCTCATAATGAGCGAACGCTGTCGTGCAATGGACAGCACTAACGGTGTTATTGTCGAACGAAATGAGATCGACAGATATAAAAGACGATTAAAATGCGTTTAATGAACTCGTATAAAGTAATGATACTATTTAGATTTTTGGCAGTAGAACCGGGCTAATTTCCTTTTAAAGTTTAAGTTTTTGCTTTCAGAATTATCGGCGAAAATTCGATTGAAACTTAGGAGGTTTTTGTTATTTGAAGTATTCCAAACTTTGTAAATATTGTTACTTAGATTAAATATTATGTGAAAGAAATAAGGAAAAATATAAAAACAGCACCTGTGAAGGATTTATAATAGAGACATCATTACTAAACCGGTTTAAGTAGTTGAACCGCTGGAACAACATGCAGTGGAGACTTGTCACGGACACATTTCTCAGAAATTTATGGTTCGACAGCGGCGGAGATATATTTGGCTGAATTGACTCATCGTTATTAACGATTATATTCTAGTCAAGCTAAGTTAGATTTATACAACGGAACCTAAAAAATATACTAATCGAGAACACAATAGAAAAATAGAAACAAACAAGCTAAAATGACATTAGCCATTTTCGTCTATTTACATTACAATATTATGAAGAACCTATCAAAAAAACATATTGACCGTCATTTTATAGCCAGTGGATAAACAAAATATAAAAAAATATTACGCCCATAAGTACTTCCGAAATCATCCATGAGCCAATCTCATGTCATTAATCATTTGCTATCAAATTTTGAAACCCCTCATATATAATCTTAAAACGAAATGAAATAAAATTCTTTCACTTCTTCATCTGTATGAAATTTATATTATGAATTATTTATACTTCCATTATCATTGTTAATGGAGGTTTCATTGATTCTATAAATATATTATGTAAAGCCATACAATGCATATATTCAAGATTAAAATAGTATTTTCCATCCTTCTTTAAATACTATAATATACTTTAAATTTTTTTTTTTTATATTATCATCTAATTTGCTACTTGCAATAAAACATTTTCTGTATGATATAATAAGATTGTGTTGATTATCCAGTCACATGTCTTACATAGATAGCCTATTCCACCCTTTCCGCAGTCCCTTTTTTGAGGCTTATCTATTTAATTCATCACAGGACTCTTTCAGACCCTGACCGCATTCACGATATCGGCCACATGACGAAGGCCCTAAAGATTCGGGTTAAATTTACCAGAAGACATTTATTTATTCACTGATGCCCACGATTACCATCTCTTTGGATAACTGGCTAACGATGAATGATTATATTTTAATATCTTAATGGGTTAGATAGATTGTGAAATATTGAAATATGTAAATTATAATGTAATTTTGTTTTGCGATCCGACCGTAGTTGCATATCGTGGTTTCCATTACACGAGGTGTGTTTAATGCTATCGACGATCGTAATGTTCACAGGCACCATTAACGTACCCCACAACTATTTTTCAATATAAACTCAAAGGCAAAATTGACATATTTTATAGTATCGTATTGTTGTTTTTTTTATCCCATCATTCCATTATTGGTTCCATTGTGTTTGTATTTAAAATGTAATTGCCCTAACGTTTGTTGGTTTGGTAACATGTTTTTCAATATTAATTTTGTTTTGCTTAATCAAACAACATGTGCAATCACAATGTATATTTTTAAAGAATAGTATTTTAAATGTTTTTTTCTATTTTATTCTTTTCGAGTTGGAATGTTATAACTACATACTTTTCATTTTAAAATTCGTGTTGTGTTGTTCTATGTATGGGAGTTATAGGTCTAAATCTTTTAGTCGAATCTCAGTATCTTTTTATATTCATAATTATTATTTAATTAGCTGATGCTGGAGCTTAAATTTGATAAATATATTTTACAAGACGCACAATTAATAGTTTTTTTTTTGTTTACAGTGTCAAAAATAATGATTGCACTCAATTAGACAATTCTTATCAAATACTTTGTGATAGTGTTGTACGGTATAAAGTGACTGTGATATAAAAAAAATGAGAACGATGGGTTTCTCAAGCTTAGTTTTACTACGTTGGTGTGCTTGCCTGTTAGTGGGTGTAGAATGGCAGGTACAAGCTCAAGCTGTGCAGCAAAGTTCCGAAGTGGACAGTTCTTACAATTTTTATTATGAACAACCGTGTTGTACAGGACCAGTGATCAAAAATAAATACCACGTGAGACACAGAAAAGGTGAGTTATTTTTAATAAATAAGTATTTTATATTCACAGTTGGGTTACACGTTAAAACTTAATTGGATCAAATTTTAAGTTAATTATTTGATTTTTTTTTTTACGGATAACGTAGAAAAACAGTTGAGAACTTCGTGTTGAGACGTTCTCCACATTCAGGAAAATATAAATAAATGAATTGTTTTCATTTCCCCGCTGGTTGGTAAAAAAAGCGTGTTGTTGAGTCTTAACACTAGGTTCCCTCTGCCATCCCTGTTACATGCGGATATAGCGTCAAACTAAAAGAATTATACAAAACTCTTTACATGTACGCGTTTCCTACACATGTTCTTACACATTTACACATACAAACCGCGACGCTTTAAGGGTACGTGATATAAAGTGAGACAAATATATGTTTTTGTATGAGAAAATTGAAACAAAACATCGCTTTTGTTTCATTGCCCTCCTTGATGATGTCGGGAGATTTTAATACAGTTGTAGTTAATGTTTCTCTCTTTGAGTCGATTTTCTGGAAGACTAGTGCCTAATTCGGTATGTTAATGACACCTTCATACATTATATGTGTATAAAAAATAAATTATCTGTGACATTGTATATTTTTTTAAAATAAATAATGGTATATACCTACATATGTAGGTAAGTCAAGCTGTGTATATTATATACTAAAAATGCAAGTTAAAATTACTCCAATATTTTTATATTATGATTTTAAATTTTTCAATATTTCAACTAGTAACTTTTTAATAAATAAGTAAAATTAAGAATATAATGAAACTTAAGCCAGACTTATTTCGTATGGAGATAAAATATAAATATTTCAAAATTTTCAATTATTTTGTACACAATAAATACATAAAATACTAAGAAAAAAAATCTAAATATTTACAAATTTAATTCTATTACACACGTCGTATTTCGCCTTATTTCGTTGTATTATAAATTCAGTTTTCTCGGTCCCGAATGTGGTCATCTAAGCCGCAATATTAATGTGCAATTTACCATCTCCATTAAACTGGGGCTTAAAACAGTTCGCTTAGACCGTAATGACTGTGGTAACTTGAATCATTAAGACTCTTCACACTTAATGAAAATTTGCAAGGCCGTGCACATACATACATACATATAGAAAAATTATATAAAGTTGTGTTCAATAAATATACAATTTCACGCTGTATATCGCATGAAGCAGCAGAAACAGCCAAGTGTTGAGACACTACGCTTCTGACTTTCCACCGAATTCTGGAGGCATCGCGTGTTGAGGGGCGAAAAGCAATACCAGAGCGAAGAAATGAAAATATAGATTTAAATAAATATTTCATTTCCTTCAATGTTAATCGAATCCACAACCAGTCGCGTTAACAGTCACACACTTCTGCCTGTGTCTGTGACTGGCCTCAATATACATATGAAAACATTTTTTTTACATTGACAAACATAATCGAAATTCACAAACATCTAATTTGTACATTCAGTATATTTCCCCTCTTCTCAAAGTATTATGGGAAAACCATCAGCAGTGCAAACGCGGGCTGTTTAATTCAAATGTCATCTAAAGTGTCAGCCACTCCGGAATCTCCGAATAGCAAAACCGATTATCGGGCATATTAAGTCGATTATTGTTATCGACAGCGGAGTTCCGTCCATCCAACCGTGAACTAGATTAGGGACATGGTATAATACCATATTTTTAGCGTCAGCTGCACACACGCCATGCATCCCTTCGTCTGCTAAGCTTAAATTATTTTAAAAATGTACTGCAGCGTTAGTAAAAAACTACGAACAAAATTTTCGTTGCATAGCAAATTTAAGCCAAGTGTCTTTGAAATTTTAAGTAAAATAACAGGGATAATAGTGCCGTGTCGCTAATTACAAGGGTTGTTGCCATGAACGGTGGGACGTTTTAAACGGGATGAATAAGTTTATGATGATTCTTTGCTATCCAGTGTAAAAGGCTGTCCAAATAATGAAACTTTGATGGCGGGCTGTGGCTGTTTACAAAAAAGATTTTTTAAGGTTTAAGTTTATCATAAGATAATATAGAAGAATTAATTATTTTTGTTTTGGATGTTTCGATCTTTCTATTTATATGTTTGTTTTGTTAAAGTTGGACTTATTATTCACATGTTATGTTAGTAAACTGGACTGCAAGCCAGTGTTCATTCCATTTGGTTCAAATCCAGCTAGCACAGAGTACATAAAAAATGCACAAAGATTTGAAAGAAAGAACACACTCAGCTGGGCAGAGTGGAAAGGGAAAAACACAATAAGTAAAGGAGCGGACGGCACAAAACATCCGGCGTAGTCCATAACTTAAAGCAAAACTTGTTTTGACCGCTGACCACGACTCATTCAAACTAAACTAAATTTATATTATAAATAAGGAATATTATTCGAATCCTGTTATGAAACGAATTTAGTATATCGGATATTTCGATCTAACGACAAAAGGTAAAAAAAATGTAAAGGTAAAGGAAATCTTAATAATTAATATAGAACAAAATTTTAAATCATAAACTTAAATTCTAAATAAAAGAGCTCTTCCCTAAAGGTATCACAGAACGTACACGACATTCGATGCCAAGGAGAGATGACATTACTTATTTTAGACATTTGCACCACAAAACATTTTGTTCGAAATTTGGTCACGTATGTACAGAAGAAGGGTATCCCATATCGTATCTTATAGGTATTGCGATTGTCCATTGTATTCTCACGAGACAAAGGGTTGAGGACGAGAAGGAAGGTTACCTTCGTCAAACCGCTTTTTGGATTCAAACGTTAAGGCATTCGCGACTGATCAACTCACTTTATCTTAGCTACGTTCACGCTTCGACAAATTTGCTTAATCATTACTAATATTAGCAATAGAAATAATATACTTATATATTGTAACGCCCGTTCTTTTTAATAAAATGAACATGCTAAATGCATAGCATATTTAATAATTTTTGACTACCGTATTCAAATTTTTGGCGCAGGGGTAGAAACGTGTGATTGTGAACGCGACAGTTTCTAGATTCGATTCCCACTAGAGGATATGATATATTTTTTATTTTCATTTATTCGCTTGTATCGGGGCAAACCGCAGCGTTGAGCTTCGCTACTCAA
>DWAP01002509.1:0-13378 GCA_018230625.1 Heliconius eleuchia | reverse complement strand
CTTCACCTTCATTATGTACCACTTCCACATCACTGTCTTTCTCTTTTTCCCTCACTTTTACCAATTGGTCGATGTGTCTATGTACTACATTCCCCTCTTGTGTTTTAATTCTGTAACTACTAGGACCCTCTTTATCTACAATTTTTCCTGGCATCCACTTTTGCACTCCTAAATAGCTTCTGTACATAACATTCTTTCCTACGTCTATTTCTCTCTGCGTTTTTTTTGCATTCCTTTCAAATTGCTGTTCTCTTTTCCTTTGTCTACTAGTATTGGGATGTACAGTGTCTAATAATGTTCTTAACTGCCTATTCATTAACAACTCTGCTGGACTTTTGTTTGTAGCTGAACAAGGAGTAACTCGCAGACTTAGCAAAATCTTAGGGAGCTTAATGTCCCAAGGCATATTTTGCATTTTCCTTAATTTATTTTTAACAGTTTGTACCATTCTTTCGGCCTGGCCATTTGTGGCTGGATGGTGTGGAGCAGTTGTTATGTGTCTAATTTTATTAGCTTCTAAAAAAATCTTTAATTCTTTTGACACAAAGGGAGTCCCATTGTCAGTCACGATAGTTTCACATAATCCATGCTGTGCGAATATGTATCTTAAATGTTTCATAACCGTAGCCGATGTCATATTATTTACTAATCTTATTTCTGGCTATTTTGAAAAAGAATCTACCACAATGAGGAATATTCGATGCTAAAAAGGACTTGCAAAGTCAATATGTAGTCGTGACCAAGGTCATCCTGGCGATATCCACTCATAGGTAGTCTTTACTGGCATTTTCCTATTTTTAAGACACTTCCCACAAGAACTAATCATTGTCTCAATGTCTTTGTCCATATGTGGCCACCACACATAACTTCGAGCCAAAGATTTAGTATGTACTATTCCACTGTGAGTCTGATATAATAATTGTAAAATATCTTTTCTCTGTAATTGCTCCACATTCTTTGGCACTGGAGTATTCATGATTGCCTTTATTTTACTATTGTTGTCTATTTCTTTTTCTACTCGTTGCTTAAGAGCATACGGTAGAGGTCGCGCCTTCAAAAACTTCGTACTTTATCGAAGTTTTGACTGGCTCTCCATGATACATTCCTAAACTTGAGTCAAAAATATGCTTATACTTAATTAATAAATTTTGATAAATTTTCATGTACAGCTCCTATATCCATAGCTTAATTTAAGTTTTTCATCGCGCATCCCACACACAAGGCGACCTCTGAGATTTCGTTCTAGATTGTCCAAACCACAGGAAGCATTTTCCGTAACTCTGTATTGTAGTCACTAGCTCTTTCACCATCTTGTTGATTCCGATTGTAAAATCTGTATGTCATAGTAATTTCATTCGCCCTAGGTGTATAGTGTCTTGCCAATATATCAATAATAGTTTCATATCTTACTTCATATGTTTGTAATGGTGTTATTAACGCTACCACTAGTTCGTAAACTTGTGCTCCACAAACGGTAAAAAAGTTTGCTCTTCCAGCTTCATCCGTAACAATGTTGTTCGCAATAAAACAATAATTCAATCTGTCTATATAATGTCGAAAGTCTTCATTTCCGGGTTGGTACTCGTGAAATTAAATTGATGTGTCATGTTTGTACATGAATTTTAAGTAAACAACACTTTATCTCGTCGCCACTATTATATTCAAACACATTATTATTGATTCTCAATTACTTTAATTACAATCATCTCATGACAACAGCATTATGTCAACTTACCCTACTTTACTATCACTTTTATTATAAAAGTGACATAAGCTGTAGGTACCTTAATAATTTATAAATAAATATTGAAACCATATATAACAACGTGAAAATTCTGTTTATTTCCAATCCAGTAAGAGTATCGAGAAATCCCCTCTTAGTACTCCCCTATGTTCCCTAACCTTCCATTACTAAGTGACAGACAAAAACCGCTAGGATGAGACTACTGGGCTTTAAAGAAAGTTGAAATTTGAACTTTGGAAAGTTTGGAATACGTACGTAAATTTACGTAAACAAAGACGCGTACAACAGCTAGTTGTATGTACTATAAATAAAAACATCAAACTACATTCCTTCTTTATTACAATATTACTAATATTATTATATTATTTCTACTTATTAATACTTTATTATTTTATTTCTACCTGTTCCAGCTACGACGGCCGTGTAAAAGGACCGACGGCGCACTGGGCGGACGCGTCGCTAGCAGGGCGGGCGAGGTGGCACGCCTCGCCGCACTCTGCCCTACGTATACGAGACGTAGTGCCCACTGATCGAGCACTATACAGATGTAGAGTTGATTTTAAAGTATCACCCACAAGGAATTCGAAGTTTGTTCTGCATGTTATTGGTAAGATTTATTTTTTAATTAGTGATTTTTGTAGATTTTCCGAAAAATTTACTAAAAAATAGCATACAAAATAGTTTAGTGTTTAGACACTCCTTTTCCCACTTTCCGCTGAGTTCTAGAGGCATTGCGTGTTGAGTGGCGGAAGTCAACGCCGCGCTTTGCCGTGACACCAGAGCTAAGAAATACAGATGTAAATAAAAAAAAATCATCGAGTGGGGTTTGAACCCACAACCAGTCGGGTTTATAATCACAAATTGTGTTTAGCCTCAAAAACTTCCCTCTTATCACTAGGTTCCCTCTGCCTTCCATTGCATATGTGGAATAAAGCGTGAAGCTAGAATAAATATATACCATTACATATTAATGGCCCATTTATTAATACTATTCCTACCAGCGTACTCAGAATATTATAATTTTCAAAGCTTATAACATAAAGTATGACACAATTTCATAATAATAACCTACTTTCATTAAGTATCAAACTAATAAATATCAAAGTATCTCCGCGAAAGTTCTCGCCATACGTAATCAGTTAAAAGTTAGTGCCTTGATTCTCCTTGCTCTACTTGTTGCTATATAAAATGTTATAGTTCATATAAGTTAGTAAAAGAAGCTAAAGCACGTACCGCCCAAATATATTAGGTCCATCGAAACACGCTATCGAAATTGAGTTAGATTGAAAATTAACTTCGCCCGCTTCCAGTTCGGGGGAGTTTGAAAGTTTTTCGTGTTTCAAATTTTTGAAGTTACACGATGTACGGTGTGCTTGTTGCCCGTTTTGTTTTTATAAAGATGAATATTTGTAAAAAAATGTAATAGAAATAGTTTTAGTATTTACAAAAATGATTTGCAAATAACGAATATTCTTTATTTTAACTATTTTATGATAGATCAATATTTTTAATATCGTTATTTTTTTTAACGCCACTCAGCATGCGGTATCTGAAAAAAAAAGACAGATTGCGGGGGAACGGAGTGTTTTGACACTAAGTTCTTACCAACCGCTGTATGTAGAATACAGTTAAAAAATAGGAAAAAAACTGTAACCCGCCTATGATAGTAGGGTAGGCGGAGCGGATACAGTGTTCAGATACGCCGTTCTCCACTTTCTGATGAATGAAGCATTACGTGTTGAGTAGTGAAACTAAACGCCGAAGTTTACCTTGTTACCAGGGTGAGAAAATTCAAATATTAGTAAATAATAATTCATTTCCACGCGTGGGAATCGAATCCACAACCATCGCATCTACAGTCACTGATAAATAATATATTAAATAATTTATTTTATACTGTTAATATAAATATGATTACTAAGTTTCATATAAACATAATATAAACATTTTAATATTCATTTATGGGGTTAAGTGTGTCCACTTTTATTGGAACTATCTAAAATTGTCCTTATTCGTTATTTCCATGAAGAACATTTTCAATATTCTTTCAATATCCTTTTTAAGTATTCTTTTTATTTTATTTTTCTATTTTCATTACATATCGTCCATTAGACTGTGAAAGCAATATGGATTTCTTTTAATGGATAAAATAGGTACTATCTCTTTAAGCGATAGTAGAAAATGTAACATGGGATTGAAATTAAATTCAGAACTTCACATAAAATGCTTTGTTTTTAGCTCTATGCTGCATCCCGCACATGGCATGGTAGCCAGAGAGAAACCTGGGAACCTAGCGTTTAGAAACTCTATTTTCAATAATACACTTAGTTCCTTACTTTCCACTGAACTCTGGAAGCAATGCGTGTTGAGTGGCGTAACTCAACGCCGCGCTTTGCCTCATTACAAAATATCTGCATACCTGTTGCGTTCACAGTCACAAGTATATCCCCCTACGCTACAACTACCCTCCAAACACATTTAAAATATTTTATAACAAATTATTTATATCAATAGTCCTATTGAACCTGTTACCATATCAAATAAGCATCAGACAAACAAGTATCAACTACACCACAAGGGTCTAAAATCTTTATAATTTAAATATAACTAGTTGTAATCTAATCTAGAGTTATCACCGCACCGTCCTCCCGTGAACAAGGACTCGAGATGTTCAGTTTGATAAATAGCCTTTTAGTTAAAAACGTATCAATCACTCGGTCCAAGAGCTGACGACGAAAGAGGGAAGATTTTCCTCAGGACTCTTGAATCAGTGTACCATTAGTTTTTTGTGAAAAGATCTTAACTCCATTCAGAAGACCCGTGTCACATTTATGTATGTGTATGTACTTCTTCTATGTACGTACATTGACACTATTGTAGCTCAGTGGTTTGGTATCTGACTATACATAAGATGGTTTTAGATACGATTTAAATATTTTTAATTTATCTAGTAAAGCTTTGGGTAAGGTTGAGTTCTAGCACCCAACACACATTATTAATGGGTTGCCTTTGTGATTAGGGAAATGGCTTCGTAGTATCTGTATTGTTTTCTACATATAAATTAAAAATGTATATGTTTTCTATATTAAGTAAAACCGAATAATTTCAGTAGTATAAAATAAAACATAAAATATGAATAAAGCCTCCGCCTGCTCCTTTCCAAGATTCAGTCAATAATATTAGTTTATATTATAATAAATAACTTCTCTTAATATCTCCTAATAATATTATACGTATGTTGCTTCGGGCGATACGAAAATGGAAAATAAACTAATAACATGTTTTCAGAACAAATTAAATACGAAGATATCATACTATACACATACATCTATAATCTACAAAAGTTTATATATTTATACATCATATTCAAATCTATCGCTAAGAGATGAGCAAATTTCAAGTGAAATTAGAAACGTCAGACTCATTTAACGAATCAATCTTGTCTCAGTAACGTACTGAATATTCAATTACTATGTACAGTTTGCTTAACTTGAGTTATTCGAAATTGTTGTAAAGTGTATTTCAAGTAATTTACTGTTGTTTTTTTATGTTATAAAGGTTTTAGAGGTGTTTTAAGTTATTAAGAGATGTTTCTTATGAATATCTATGGAGAGTGCGAGTTCGTTTTCCTCTTAAAATAGTGTATTTAACGAACTATACTTTAGTGCGTGAAGTTTGACGTGGAGTTTCATCCCCTCACATGCAATTTTAAAAATAGAAATCAGAGAACAAAAGATTTTTATAACAAACAATTGCCTTTGTTTTTTAAAAACTTTTTTTAGCTTTACGCTATATTCTTTAAATGGCAAGGTAGGCAGACTGAACCAGTGTAGCTAGTATTAAGATACTCCGTTCCCATTGACATATTTCCGTTTTCCACTTTTCGACAAAGTAGCAGAACTCAATTGTCGTAGCTTGCTTCGAATCCAGAGCAAGTTTTCCTCGGATGAACACCAAACCCGAAACCTAACGCTTTTAAAGTTGCACGTTTGCGCCCCTGCGCCACAACTGGCTTCAAATATATTTTTATTTTCTTTACATAAAAACTTTATATTATGCAAATAAAATATATAATATATGAATACTGTAGTTATGTATCGAAATTATAAATGTATCTATTTATATAAAATAAAATAAATCAAATCAGCTTCACGCGGTATACCGCACACAGCATGGTAGGCAGAGGGAACCTAGTGTTTAGACACTCCGTTCCCCACTTTCTGCCGAATTCTGGAGACATCGCTTGTTGTTTGGCAAGACTCAGCGCCGCGCTTTGCCTCGAGACCAAGGAAATGGAAATATAAGTTTAAGTAAATATTTCGTCTCCTGGAATCGAACCCCACCCCACAACCAGTCGGTTCGACAGTCACACCTCGCGACTGACTGAGACTGGCTTATTTATATACATATCACATATCAACTGTATTATATATAGAGTGTTCTATGATTTTCATAATACAATTTCTGCATATTTCAAAGCTGTATATGAATTGGCGAATGATATCATATAATAAATGATGTTCCAGTTTAATGATAATGATTCTGATTATCTACTCGATCGACAATAGTTAATAGCTTATTATTAGAAATAATTATGTTTATTGCATTTATTAATATTTTATATTATGAGTATATTGCGTTTAATTTATATTTGCGTTCCATAAAATTTAATAGCTTATTATTAGAAATAAACAGGTTTTATATTTTTCACGTAGATTTTAGATATTTGAAATTTCTTAGTGTAAGAGCTCTCTCTCATTTTTTATTTTTATTAAGGTTCTGTAGCTAAATGGCAAACACAGAACTCTCGTAGATTTCTTCCATATTTGTCTGTACCTATATATATCACAGCCACTTTTATCCAAAACTTTTAAGACTGCATAGTTGAAACTTGGTAGGTAGGTTCAATTCTTGCTCGTGGTAATGAATTATATTTATTCTCTCTGATAACCATGCAAAGCGCAGAGTTAAGTTTCGCCACTAAATTCGTAATGTCATTAAAAATCAGTCGACAATTGGGGAGCGGAATGTATTGGAAAACGAAGTATCATCAGCGCACTCTGCTTTATGCGGAGTACAGCGTGAAGCTAAAATAAAAAGATGAAGTCGTGTTAGTCGTTTCATGTCAGTTCAATTTAATTGTAAATTAATAGGTTTTCAACTCTTCAATTTACGATTAAACTGAACTTAACCAATAGTTATCGAAAAGTATATTTTTTTTATCTTCTCGCTATATCCCGTCCATAGTAAGGTAGGAAAGGGAACCTGGAGGCATAGTGTGTCAGGTGGTGGAGGTCGACTCCTCGCTTTACCTCGTTACCAGAACAAAAAAAACAAATACTAAATATTTCATTTCCTCGACAACCCGTCGCATTTATAGTCCTCTTGCCAATGCTCCTGCGCCACACCTGTCCTCCAATAGCCTTATCATAAAAACAATTAAATTTAATTTTAACACCCAAAACAAACATAATTAATTTCTATAAAACTAACACAATTTTAAGTTTCCCTCGAGATATAAAAGCTCTTTTAAGCTTCGTTTTATCTTCAACAATAATAGAACATTTTACGCCTATCCCTTTTTATTGCTGATGGCATATAAACACTTGACTACCGTCTGAGTGGGATTCGTAAAGTAAATGGTGGTCTAACTATTAGAATTTTGACGTACAAAAGAGATTTAAATGTGTTTGTTTTGGTTCAATAATCCTAGTTTGGTTTATTTTGTAGGAAAGGGGATTCAATAATGTTTAGGTTAAATTAGCTTAAAAGGAGTAAATATTTTTAAGCCACACCGCAACATCAATAATTTTATAGTTTACATATTTTATATGAAGGTACAATATGAGATTGGTGCTTGGTGCCAAAGCGAAGAAATAAAAAAATATTAAGAAATAATAATTCATTTCCTCGAGTGGGGATCGAACCCACAACCGTCGCGTTTTAGTCACACCCTTGTGCCCCTGGGCCATGAAGGCCTCATTTTCAAATTTTAATATTATTTTAAAAAAATATATTTTAGTAAACAAAGTAAAGAACGCAGTGTCTTAAGACTTTAGCAATTTTAATACTACAATCAGATTCACGTTGTATCCCGCACACTGCAGTGTAGGCAGAGGGAACCTAGTGTTAAAATACTCCGTTCCGTTCATTTTAATACTTAATAACTATTTAGTATTGATTTAAAATTTTAAGATTGTATTACTCATTGACTTAGAATAAATTCTTTGAGGTTTCTCTCTCAAGTCTTCTTTCGAAAACACACGTATACTCGTATATTTGTCTGTACATATAAAATACAAGTACGTAGTAGTTATATATATTTTACCATCACTTTTCTATATACTTCTTTTTTATGTTTTTAACATATTAGTTGAAACGGTCGATACAACCTTTCCAATAAATAATTCATTCCATGAACACGAAATTGATCTAACATTAGTATAGTGAGTCCCCAAGGGGCGAGTATTAGAGACCCTTTTGTGAATCGGCTCGTTGGTTATTTAAAACATTTTAAATATTCATTAGAATTATAATCACATGTTGTTTAAGAAACACTGAAGTTGTGATTCAGATTTCGCATAAAATGTCATTTTCGATATGTAGAGTAGGTGGTTGTGAGTTTGATATTCACTCTGAAAGATAAAATGTGGTGCTGAGTTTCACCACTGAAATTTTGATAAGATATTCACGTTATATATAAAATATAGCTTAATCAACGAGATTTTTTTTTACTTATTTAATATTATTTATTATTTCCGTCGTCATTCATCTTTATCCATTACTTTAAAGAAAAAAAATCTTTTTATAACTATTACAATATATATACAAGGTAAACACGAATAACACACAACGAATATTAAAAATTTTCAATAAATCATCGAAACAAAACGATTGTTTTCAACGATGTAAATTTCAACATTTATTTAACCTGAAAGTACACGGGTGGGGTCTAGGCTGACCCGAAGCTCTGTTCTTAACGACATTTTTGCTATTTCGCTAAGATAGTAAGCTAAGTAAGTTAAGTACATATTTTTCCCATGTGTGAATGAATACTTACAGACCCCTCCGTAATTTCATATGCAAACTTGTTTTCATTTTATTCGTATCTTATATGATTTTCTTTCATAATTAGTGTAGTATAATTCTAAAAATGAGTACTTATTATTTGAAGACGCCATTACATAAAAAGGTTCAAAATTTCAGTGATTCTAATAGTTTAGACACCACCATTAATCCTACAGAACCTGTGTTACCTGTCTTAACATTGAGGCGTTGTAATTTTTTTATGTTTTTATCATAAATGTTTACTTATTTTACATTTATGCTATATTGATTCTGTATTAGAAAATAATATTATTTTATTAGAAGTTTTAGTACATTTATTGACCACTCAAGACATATCTATGCATAAGATATTAGCTTCTTAAAAATAACTTATTCTTTAAAAGCCGATTGTGATAAGTAATAAACATTAAATATTATATACACAATATATTATAAAATACAATATGTTTAACTTTATTGATGTTTTTTTTTGTGAACCATTCAATATAAAAATTTAAAAATATGGAGATACTTGTAGTCATGGGATGGGCCATGACAAAAAGTTACCATAAAGAACACGTGTACTTAAGGGTTAAAATTCTGTGTATCTTTTCGATAAATAATTTGATTTCACGGAGATTTACACTCGGCTTGTGTAAAATGCGTCAAAAGTTGATATGAATGGAACATAAAAAAATATTGAATGAGCATAATCTGTCAAAGCTAAGCCCGTAGTATTGCCTGCGGTTGTTGGATATTTCATTCAAAATATGTAAATAAATAAAATAACTTTTAATTTATTAGTTTAATATATTATTGGGTTAAAATAAAATAATTATATAAACAGATTTTTACATTTGCAAATATTTTTACACGTATATTGATTTCACAAACAATTTTTGTTATATAGGCCAAAATATTGAAGTATAACACGAAAATTTTTGATTACTCCATAAATTACATTAATAAAAAATGTATTATATTATAGTAGTTTTTAATATTTACATGTGATCATAAATATATTTGCACATTATCTGACTGTAAATGCGACAGTTGTGGATTCGATATCCACTTGGGAGTTTCATTTTTCTCGTTCTAATGAGAAGAAAACTTAACAGAGTACCGTAACTTAATAACTTCAATGTCTTGAAGATTATGTTAGTACTACCTGTACTAACTCTACTAACTCTACAAACCCATCTCTATGGGATAGAGCGTGAAGCTTTTAAAAATATATTTCTCATACTTCAGATTTTTTGTATTGAACTATCGAACCAATTTTCAGTCATGAAGATTTTCGTAAATTTTCTATTCATATTCAACATTTTTACTTTTAAATAATAATAAAAATAATAACCAAAAAACTATAGATATTATAGAACTATTTTAAAAAAAAGCATCAATAAATGGAGGGTTGATGTTCTGTATCAGCTGCGTAGCCAGTGCAAGTCACCTGGGCCGGGTGTCCTATAAATTTATGTGTCGGAATATCGGAACGATGCCAAACAGTATGGCGGTCTGTACAACGAACTCCTTGCCAATGCGGCATAACTAAGTTGTTTATGGGTAAAATGTCAAAAATATTGAGATTTAGTTTTATTTATTGGGTATTTTGTATTCTGGACTTGGTGTGGTTGGTTCGTTGGCTTCGCTGTTTAGAATCTTGGCACAGGACAGGAAAGTGTTTTTCCGTCTATAGAAAATACTATGAGGCTAGTCGTTGAGCAGGGGCAGAAGAGTGTGACTGTAAAGGTTGTGGGTTCGATTCCAAATCAAGGAAATGAAATATTTGATATTTTCATTTCGTAGCCCTGTAAATGAGAAAAAGCGCAGCGTTGAGTTCCACCACTTCACATGCAATGCCTCCAGATTGCAATGGAAAGTGGGGAACGAAGGTGTAGTAATCAGAATGGAGTAACTGAACCGTGGTTCCCGTGTTTCTTCTTCTGTTATACTTAACTTTAAATAAAATTATTTGCCCGTCTTACCGATATTGAATTACTTATATTTCGTTAACGTACCTACAATCTTAATTTGTGGGGGAAATCGGTTGACCTTCGAGAATACAGTTTCGATGATAATAAAAGAAACTCACGTAAAACGCATGAGAAATCTTCGGAGGGCATGTATGAAGAGGTTAATTATATACACTCCACTTTCAATGAAGATATTTCCGTTCTCCATTCTGCGCCAAAATCTGCAGCATTTAATGGTCTCAACGCCGCGCCTCATGACCAGAGCGAGGAATAAAGAGAGTAAAGTAAAATATATATATATATATATATATATGTAAAATAAAAATCAAATCAGCTTCACGCTGTATCCCGTACACAGCGGGGTAGACAGAGGGAACCTAATGTTAAGACACTCCGCTCCCCACTTTCTGCCAAATTCTGGAGGCATTGCGTGTTGAATGGCAGAACTCATCCCCGCGCTTAGATTCGATACCAGAGCGAAGAAATGGAAATATAAATTTAAGTAAATATTTCTTTTTCCCCGAGTGGGGATCGAACCCACAACAAGTCGATTTTACAGTCACACTTTGTGCCCCTGCGCCACAACTACCCTGATTTTTTTTTAATTTCATATAACAATCGAGGACTGAATGTTTAAAATATGGTTAAGTAAGAATTGTACCTGCAACAATCGTATGTATAGCGAAATATTTATATATTTTTTAAATTTATATTTTCATTTCTTCGCTCTGGAAAGACAAAAGGCGGCAAATTCCGCCACTCAACACGCAATACCTCCAGATTTCGGTGGATATTGGGGAATGGAGTGACTTAACACCCTTAGGTTCCCTCTGACTACCTTGCTCTGTGCGGGATACAGCGTGAAGCTGATTTTTTTTTTTTAAATATTTTTGTATATACGAGTACTTACCAAAACCACAATCTTCATGATTACAATCTCCAACAACTGTAGTAAAAACGAAACACGATATATGCTCAATTAGAATATACAAGTCTTAAATAAACCTATAAATAATTACAGGACGTTCCAATAATTGTATTTAAGATGAATTTAAACTGAATATCTGACCTCATGCGATACCTTGTTGAAATTGAATTGAAATTGAGAATTAAATTTAATTGAGTAATTAATAGAGTCACGCAATTGTTTTGTTCAATAAAGAAGTATTTCTATGTTCTTTTGCTGTTCTTCCTTCTATGTTATACAAAAAATAGTGAGTAGCCGTCGTGGCGCAAGTGCGACTAAATACACGACGGTTGTGGATTCGATTCTCACTTAAGGGATATTTAATATTTTCCAAGAGCAAGCAATGTCTTCAGAAAGTGGGAAGCGGAGTGTGTTAACTTTGTCATAAGAGAGAGTTAAGACACTCCTCTTCCCAATTAGTACACAAGTATAGAGTATAATTGATATAAATCCACATCCATTCCTTTCCATATTACTTATTCTAGATCTCACATCACACATATGATGTCATAGCCATATGCGTGATCTCACATCACACATGTGATAGATCTACACGTGCAGATCTACACAGAATTCTTTTTTAATTTAATTATATACGATTTTATTCAAAAAGAAATCCATTTTTTAAATAAATATTTAATTGGTCCCGATTGTTAATCCTAATAAACTATTGCGATATCTTTTCACACTAGAAACATAGAAGTGTGTATCTACTGTATACAATACTACAGATAGGGCGTTGAGTTAAGCCACTCAACACGGAATGCCTCCAGATTGTGACTGAAAGTGGGGAATAGAATTTCTTAACACTAGGTTCTCTCTGCCTACACTGCTGTGTGCGGGATACAGCGTGAAGATGATTATTTTTTAAATTTCGATATACCTAAGATAAACTCATACTCATTTGTTACATTGTACTATGTACATATGACAACTGATTGTCGCTATGGTGAATTTTGATGGCTGTCTCGTTTTTAGTGAGTCTTACTAGTTTAAGAGAAATGGATTCGACTTAGGTACGTAAGAATCATCAAGTTTATGCTCTAAGATATTAAAATATTTATACCGAATTCTTCAAATCAACTTTTCCATATAAAGGATTGCGAGCACAGCTAGTCTCAAAATAAATATCAAAATATTTTTATCTTAATGATGACAAAACGAATTACTTGATTTAATTTATTAATTCGTCGAGGCCAGTCGTAGCTCAGTAGCACAAAGTGTGATTGAAAAATCGACTGTTGTAGGTTCGACCCCCACTCGAGGAAATGAAATATTTATTTATATTTATATTTTCATCTCTTCGCTCGCTCCAGAACTCGGCGGAAAGTGAGAAACCGAGTGCCTTAACACTAGGTTCTAGGGTGAAACTGATTAGGAAATATTATGTAATTATATGCAGTTATGGAAAGGTGTAGGTGAAGGTGTTGTTTTTTTTATGGAAAAGGACAATGGAAACGAGCGTTCGGTCTGATGGTAAGTGATCACCGCCGCACACAACCCCGTGCAACACCAGAGGAGCTACATGTGCGTTGCCAGCCTTTAAGTAGACGCGTTTTTAACGGTACCCATTTCATAATAAAATAAATAAAAATAAAAAAAATAAAAAGCCTTTTATTTCTTGCGTTTTTGGTTAGTAGTTAC
>DWAP01002508.1:0-13384 GCA_018230625.1 Heliconius eleuchia | reverse complement strand
AATATAAATTTAAGTAAATATTTCATCTCCTCGAGTAGGGATCGAACCCACAACCGGTCGGTTTACTTTTACACTTTGCGAATATGTAAACGCTTATAATTTATTAGTAATTACATTATTTCAAGTTTTGTTTTTTGTTACAATTTTTTTTTATTTTTTTGTGTTACTCTTTTTTTGTATAATACTTATGACCACAATACACATAATACTACGAAAAAAACAATCATCAACATGTGTATGTATTTTTGAGTTAAAAACTACTTTTGAGAAATTCAGTTAAAATATGTATTGCTTAAATTGTAATAATTAGTAAAATCGAAACAGATTCCTTTGGTCCTCCATCATTCAATACTAATATTCCCAAACTTCAACAGTCGACAAAGCCTTGTCAAAATATAATATATTAAATGATAATACATTCCCCATATAATTGAGATGCGCGCCTCGTTCATTCAAAACACGCATTTATCAATTGGTTTTTGCGCGAACAAAAACTGGCTCTAGCCGGGACGAACCGGTTTACACGTAAAAACTATATTTTTTTTCCCACTTCCTTCTATCTAACACACATGGTGAGCTAAATTACGTTGCGTTTAAACTTGAAAAATATAAAAATGTCCAAACATTTGTATACATAAAATAAATTTATCATCCGCTACGTCAAAAGGAAGTAGCACGGCGCTCATGGGGGTAGTCCAAATCCCAAAAGTATTATTTTTTCAATAAAAGCCAACTCTATGAGATAACGAAAATCACGACAATGTTTGCGCCGCGTGAAATCAGTTTCTTTGTGTCGCCGTTACATGTGTAACTATAGTGTAGGTTCGTATACGGGCAGCGGGGTACCTGATGGGATATGACGCGAGCAGATGGACGGCTTTGTGTTTAATCTAATTTAACATTTCGAGCGTGAAAGTTGACGTATTAACACGTAACGTAAAATATTGGCTGGCTGTCACGTTTGCGTAAGCTGTGACAGCAGAGTGGCAGGAGGGTGCGCCTGCCCGCTGATGCCCGTCGTGAGCTAGACCGCTTGTACTGTATTAATGAAATGGTCGTTGATTGCTTTGTGATTTTTATGGTATTAAATCTGTGTGGGTTTTTGGGCTTTTTGGTTTTCCTGAAATATTTTTTTTTGTTGATTATATTAAATATTTGTTTGTTTTAGTTTTAGCGACTGCGACAGGTTGTAGGATCAATTCCCGCTCGATGAAATGAAATAATTTGTATTTTCTTTTCTTTGTTCTGGTGTTGAGGCAAAGCTAGGTTTCGATTTCTATAAATAATCTATTCGAAATCCAACACTTCAAAATTTAGCGGAAAGTGGAGAGCGTCTCTGCCTAGCCTACAAAGTACATGCATCATACAGCGTGATGCTGAAAAAATACTAAATCTATTTTGCTATATTTCATCTTACTGCTATAGCCATTGAGATATGATAGGTACTGTCCTACCGCAAATATTTCTTGAATAAAACGAGAATCATAATAATTTACGATATTATTGTATGTGAATAAATAAATAAATAAAGACGATTTGGCTTCATTTCACACTGCCTAAAAATATCATTCGACTCTTTGGGGAAGTATTAGGGATTGTTTTTTATACAACTGGATACAAAACACCCTCCGTTCAAATATATTTTGATCACAGTTTGTAAATCTTTATTAGTTCATGTACGTAACTTAGACAAAGTTATATATTATCTAAAGAAAGATAGAATTGACAGATGTAAATTATTTGATAATAAAGAAAACACTAGTAAAATAAAAAATCTAAGCATCATTCATAAAATAAACCTTAAACTTAATAAATAAAAAAAAAACTCAAGCAACCAACCAAATGAACTGGTGATAATTTTAATTTAATCACCGCCCCCCAAACCCCTCGAATCTGGTTTGGGCTACAGTAAAGTAAAAATTTACCGGGTCATTAACGCCCTGAACGATCGATCGATGTTGAATAATTATTCGCGGGGGTAGATAATGCTTGAAGCCCTTTTTCCTTCTCTACTAATCACCGGGGGCGCCCGCTGTAGGTGACGCGTCTCAGGAATGACAGCATTTTAATATATTTCGCTGTATGTAAATTTTGATGCAGCTGCGAAATAGGCGTGTCACGCTGCCGATTTGTCACGTTCACGAACAAACACAATTTTAAAATTGAGCTGAATAACATGAGACTTTAATAAAACAGTTTTTTGTAAGAAGGATATTTAACTTCTATCTACAACTATATATGTTCTTTTTTTCATTTCAGTACATTTTTCTATTTCACATGTATAACATTCTAATACTTTACCTTTTAGAGTGCATCTAAAGTGGGGAACGGAGTGTCTTAACTCAAGGTTCCTTCTGTCTACCCTGCTGTGGGACATCGTGAAGCTGATTGTTTTACTGTACCTTTTCAACTTTGCAAGAGAAATCACAATCATATATACCAAACGATCTCATAAAACTATAGATATCTTATTAAATCACTTCAAGCACCATTTACATTATAGTGAACAAAATAACAAACTAACCAGCTAGTTATAGCAAGCGCACGCGGCCACTCCGAGCAACGTTAACAAAATTAATATATATTAATTATCTCCCCACAAATCCCATTTTGTCCTCCTTTATTTTGACGCCATTCAACTAAACGCGAACGTCAGTCGAAACACTGTACAACAATCAAAAGGTTGCTAGAATTATATAACTTTATAATTTAATTCGAATTTACACCCGAAATAGAGTCGACCAAAAATTTTAATAACAAAATAACTTTGAATGTCGGTCCCGTCACATAATAGCGAACTTGGATATAATAAGACAAAATTTTATGCATAATACAGAGGGTTCGTGGGGGGGCACTTGTCGGCCTAGACTTAAATGAAACGTTGCGCTTTATGAAGACGAACAACTTCTTAACAAATATAAATAGCGTTTTCATCCCTTGTTTTTTGATGCTAATTCACTAATTTTCCTTATGTATTTTATATTTTTATGTCATTGTAAAGTTGAGATGAATGTAATGTAAGGTTTAAGGTATGTAAAATGGATAAAATGGGTATTCTTTATTTATAGTCCTAAAGTCTCAAAAATGTTATATGACGCTAAACATTTTTTAAAAACAAAATTGCTTTCAGTGGTACAAAATTATAGACTACATATATTTTCTCTAATATACATAAATGTGTTAATATTTTTGTCATTCAAAAACCATTATTATAATTCATTATTTTACCTAAAAATATATGACAGTGGGAGAGGCGAAAGAGGTTAAGCGGAAACTGTAGTTTGGTACTTCGTTGTATCTTATTATCACGCAAGTGGTTTTACTATAAGTTATATTTAAAATATCGGAATCAACAAAAAAAAACAATAGCTTGCTTTAAAAATTAGGTCACAGGTACGGTACAGTAAAGTACTAACAATGGAACCTAATTTTACATCGAATTCTTTATAATATATTTGTAAGTTATGTTACTTATAAAGTACTATGGCTGTTGATAGGTTATTTTAGTTAATATTAGCGACTTTATTTACTAAAAAATAACAACGAAGTAGTCGGTCCGCAGCTCTACTCTAGTACTATATACACTTTCTTTTTTAATTCACATATTTGTTACACCTCGTTCTTTTTGTAGAATTTCGATAATATATAAACAATTTAGAGTTGTTCGTGTAATAATCATAATTTATATATTTTTCTTTGTATAAGTAAAGTAGTTGCGGATTGTACTCGTTGTCGTAAAGTGACGGTCTTAGGCTGAAATCCTGCCTTTAATATAAAATTGACAAATTGTATGAATGGATGTTTGGTATAATAAATTTATCCTATTATGATTGGAATGACTTTATAAATAAAAAAATGGTTTTATAAAATTGTGTAGCTTCAATTTTTAATTTCACGCTTTATCTCATATTTGTCAGTGAAGGGAGAAATAACCTAGTGAGACAAATAGTTGAGACACTTCATTTTCCACTTCTTTTTCATTTTCGTCCAAATAAAAGACATTGAGAATTGAGTATCGTAGATCAACGCTGCGAAAGAGACAGGAAACGTAAATAAAACGCAGGAACCGATAACAGTCACATGTACCACTGCGCCACGATGACCATTTACTTTTTTATACAAAATTCTACTTCAATATTCTTTTCTACTCACAACCCAGGTTCCATAGCCATCAATCCTCGACCCGCAAGCGCAGAAGGCAAGGGTTACATGTAAAATAAAAAAATCAGCTTCACGCTGTATCCCGCACACAGCAGAGTAGGCAGAGGGAACCTAGTACCAAGTTACTCATTGCGTGTTGAGTGGCGGATCTCAACGCCGCTCTTTGCCTCGACACCAGACCGAAGAAATAAGAAAATATAAATGTAAATATATATTCGAACCCACGACCGAATCGAACCCACAACCAGTCGATTTTACAGTCACACTTTGTGCCAAAGGGTTACATAATGTAATAAATCGTTAATTACTCCTTCAAGTCGCCGCACTGTGGATTTAAGGCGATCATTCCGAACGCCGGCTTGAATACATAGCTCTGTTTTAAAATTCGTAATTCACACACTTTACGAGGTAGAGTCCGTTTCGGAATATTTTGATATACCTATAAAACCCTGTAATTGCTGTGTTTTAGTTAATTAAAAGTTATGAATTTATTCGTTGCCCGCCCGTTGCTGGAACGGAATGGGTTTGGGGACATAATGTTGTTTTGGTTGGTTTTGGTTTCGCTTATATTTAAATCGCTACGGTATATTTTCAATGTATGTTTAAAAAATAAAAAATATTTTTTATTAATATTAGCTGCTAAGTTGATTATTTAAAAAAAATCAGCTTCACGCTGTATCCCTCACATAGCGGGATAGGCAAAAGGAACCTAGTGTTAAAACACTCCCACTTTCCGTCAAAATCAGGAGGAATTGCGTGTTGAGTGGCGGAACTAGACGCCGATCTTTGCCTCAATACCAGAGCGAATACAAATTTAAATAAATATTTTATTTCTTCGAGTGGGAATCGAACACGCATCCGTCACGTTACAGTCACAACCTTGTGCCCCTGCGCCATGACAAATATTTTAAGTATCCATCATTTAAAAGATTTAAAATAATGATGAGTGGAAAAAATAAAAAATGTTGTCATGTTATAGAATAATGTATATAAAACGTAAAAAAAATATACTACACCAAAACTGTTGAATTGATTTTAAATAGCCAATACTCTCGGTTACGTACATAGAATATTAATATAAGTTGTTTGTTTTAAACAAAATAATTAAAAATCCTTATGGACAATACAATTACATAACTATGTAAACTTATAAAACAAAATTGTCATTATATAAAGCCCTATCAAGTTATATTTTTTATATAAAACTATATTTCTCGATACATTAACATACTAATAATAATTTATTACTGATATTATGTCGAATATGCATTAGCGTTATAAAAAAAATGAGGCCGTCGTGGCACAGAGGCATAAGGGTGTGACTGTAACGCGACGGTTGTGGGTTGGACCCCCATTCGGGGGAAAGAATTACTAATTATTAATGTTTTTATTTCTTTGCTCTGGTACCAAGGCATACAACCGGCGTTGAGTTTCGCCACTCAATGCCTTAAAAAATTCGCCGAAAAATGGGAAACAGAGTGTCTTAAAACTAGACATCCTCTTCCTACCCCGCTATATGCGGGATAAAGCGTGAAGCAAAAAAAAAAAGCCAAGATCCATATATTTTTTCCCACACCGATTAAAACTGTATCCACAAAGATCTAAAAACTAACACAACATTGAGTTATGAAAACAAATAAACATAACGCGTCATACAAAATCTCGTAGAACTAATGACATTAAAGCGAGGGGTAAGAGTGACATTGTTAACAGTCATAGCCCCATCCTAGTACTATTAAAATTCAATATATTCGCCTATACCTACACGATCGCATTACATTGCTTCTTTTAATAGAAAATTATCAATTCAGCATCAAACAAACACGTCAGTGTATAACGATGCCGCTATAGCAATCCGTGTATAATGAATGAGTCGTATATTATAATACAGTTTCTGCGTCCCTCTGCCAAAACTTCTATACGGCCTCTATAAATACCACCGCGGGGGGTCTCGTGAAACAATGGCTACGTATATTCGTGTTAACATTAGACCCGTACTTACTTCGATGTTGTCCTTACTCGCTTAAGAGGTTGCAACACCGTATTAATTATATAATTAGTTTAAATAACTCCGTCTTTTGTATATTATTTGCGTATTATTATTAAAACTTCAGTCATGGCTTGAGAATTGAGGTACGTTTCTATATGGATTACTAAGATTTGGTTTTATATGTTGGATAGTAAGTGTTAATGTAACGTGACGGTTGTGGTTGTGGGTTCGATTATCACTCGAGGTAATGCAACTGCATATATATATATTTTGTTATTTTGTGTTTTTTTCGATAAATATGCATTTGAATTTATCAATTACAAATTAATATAATTTTTTTCCCTCTAAATCCTATGTACTTATAGCATTTCAGGAACAGTAAAACTAGTAAAGAAAAAAAAAATTGTATTGAATGTCGGAACTCTACACCACATTTTGTCTCAACAGAGCAGGAAAATTAAAATTATTGATAGCCTCAAACTGGGATCGAACTCACAAGCATCGTGTTTTAATTTATATGTATTAATATATTATTTACTAACGAAATTTATGTATAATATGCCTTAGTAATTAGTAGTAGATACACCGGTAGCGTATAATTAGAAGCGCTTCCTCACAATACCTAAAACAGTACCTGACAGTGCTTTGCTTTGGAAAAAAGTCAATGTTTTTAATGTATACGTATCTAAATACGTTTGGTAGAAGCGTAACTATAACATCGATATTTAACTTTGAACTTTAATATAATAAATATAGAATTCAATATAAAAACGTTGTTGTTACAGATGGAACCTTTTTCCAGTTATTTTGTAAGCTAAGGACGTTGGTTGATTCACGTGTACGCCCGAGGCGTACTTGAAGTGACTCGAGTCTAAAATGTTCTCCCAATGCCTAAGGGTTTTGTCCATTACATAAATGTTTCTCTTTTGCGTATTTTTCCATGTACTCTTTGAATTTGAGTACGGATAACACGTGGCGTTCTAGAGTACGCTCTTCCGTCAAATTCGCGTCTCTTTGTGTTCGTTCATCTTGTAACGGGATGTTAATGAATTCTAGTCATTATTGACTTAGGATCATTTGCTTGTACGAGTATATGAACTTGGGACCCGATGTTGCGCTCGCTTGACCTAAACGGTTATTTATTTATAAACTGTATTGAAAAATTAAAGTAATTGACTTCTCTAAATGTGTTTTTATTTTAAATTTAATTTTGATAAGTAAATTTTATATTAATTTTATATATAATAAATAGAATATACTAAAATACCTCTTTACCACCGTCACGTGAATAATTCAAACCCATAATAGTGTAGGTACAGTAAACTTCTGCGACAGTTTGTCGTGTCCTAATTTATGAACAAGCTTCGGTATTTTGCATCGTATATGCAATATTAAACCGACAATATCTGCATATTTTACATAAGACCTAGAGATTTTAAATTGTACTACTAATTTACCTTAAATTTTGTTAGTATATTATATATATTTTTTCATATTCTTTTTTCCCACATCAGCAGGGTAGCTAAGCTAAGCTAGTGTCAAAATATTTCTCTGTTAGAACGAATTTCAGAAGTTACGTATTGAGTGGCGAAACTTAACACCGCGCTTTGTTTCGTTGGCGCGGAAGCAATGTAAATTATTAACTCCTCCGAATAGGGATCGACCTCACAACCATTCTGTTTTCCGTCAGACGTTAAACCACTATCCCAAGATGGCTCCCAATCTATTTAAAATAATATAACCATTATCTTAATATATTCCTTCTGTGTTTACATATTCCTGGTAAATAAATAAACAAAAAAAATTATATCAACAGCCAATACGCACAATAAAATTGTACAAAATCATGGAGAGCCAAATAATGAACACTCAAACACTGTAACGTTTTGTTTAAAAGCATAAATTGAAATTTATCGTCGGCTGCGACTGCTATTTGTTCTATAAGGCGTGGCCTCTCAAGCCTGCCCCAAACACCTACATTGACTTTCTTCCGCTGTTTTCTTACTAATAACAATCCATTACAAACGAGAACGATCTCAAAATTCCAGTAAATAGAGCTCACTTCTCCATATTTTATTTCAGTCATATTTCGTCCCACGGCATAGGCCCTTCTTCTTAAATAATAATGCTTTTGTAAAAGTTTGCCTACTTGAGTTCCAAAGCCTATCCAGTAATTAATATTCATGGCTCGAGCGGAGGGTCGTGTAATTAATAAACTTATATGATACTTTTGTTTACAATGTCACAGGGACGGCTTAATAGCGTTCGGATTCGCCTCTTCTGGGCTTTGTTCGCAACAATGCTTGATGAGTGATCTTTTGCGTTTCATTTTAAGGTTTTGAAAATGTTGATTCGATGCGCAGATTCATCGGTGTTGAGGCAAAAAATGCGGCGTTGAGTTACGCCATTCATCACGCAATGCCACTAGAATTCAACGGAAATTGGAGAACAGAGTGTCTTAACACTAGATTTCCTCTGTCGTGCGTAAAACTCATTTTTTTGATTTTTTTTTCGTTTTTGATTTTGTGAGTGATGGAAGTCGTAAAATTAACTAAATTACGTATAATGGGTACGTACAGATAAAAACAGATAACATTCGAACTATCAAATGGAGGAATGGATACAATATGTCATGATATTGTACCCCAGAGATAAAAGGGGAGATAGAAAGGAAGATGACGTAGATTAAGGTAAGGCTTGCAAAAGATACAATATGAGCGCTTGTGAACGCTATTTTGAGTTTAACTGTGAATGTTATGGTTGATTTTATAGGATACGGCACTCAAGGTAAATGTTTATTATTCAAAATAGTATATCGAAATTCTAGATAATTCAAAGTTTAAGCTATGTTATGAAAACATTTCCGGTTCGATATATATACGCTTCTATAATATTTTTGTGATTGAGAAATAGTCCGTTTTACGGGACCGGTATTATAAAATATAGTTTAGGATTTATTAAAGTAGCAAATATTATATGTGTATATTTATTGAGGCCAGTCGTGGCGCAGAAGCACAAAGTGTGACTGTAAAATTGACTGGTTGTGGATTCGATATCCATTCGAGAAGATGAAATATTTATTTGAATTTATATTTCCATTTCTTCGCTGTGATGTTGAGGCAAAGCGCGGCGTTGAGTTATGCCACTCAACACGCAATGCCTCCATGATCCAGAAGAAAGTAGGAACGGAGTGCCTTAACATTAGGTACCCTCTGCCTACCAGATTGTGTGTGTGAGTGAAGCTGATTTATTTATTTATTTCTATATAAAATATATTCCCATTAGTTGTTAATACTAATATCTGTAAGTCTATGAAGTAACAAAAGAAAAAAATATATAATACAATGAAAAATTATAGCTCAAAATACAATAACACACAGCTCATAGACAAATTACTATATCAAGACAACCGGATGATATTCAAAACGTATACCACAAATAACGCTCAAAATAAATTAATTCTTCATATCAAAAGAGAAACAAGTATCGTTTAATTTAATTTGAAACTTAAGTAATTTGACAAAACTTTTGTAATAAAATTATCGAACATTGACCGGTGCTGATAACCGCGAGTGGGTGTGGGGATAGTGGGGATTGTGGGGACAGAGCGCGCGACCGGACACAGCTCCCCATGTTAATACACGTAAAACGACCATTATCCATAAAACTCACAAAAGGTGCCGAGCCGTCTTCACGATTCGCCCGGATCCGGTTACACTGAAAAGCAAATACGATCCTAAATCTCAGGTTAAAAGTGTCAATAGTCAATATTTATTTGGATTTTTCGTACACAAGTAAATTATTATATTTAAAATATATTTCTTGTTGTGTGAGCTTAAATGGTTTGTGAAATTTATGTAGTAAATATCATGTTCATCAGACGAAATAACCTAAACAAACATTGATGCGGCTGCAAAATATTTGAAATTTATTTTTAAGTTTCACCATGCTATTAGTTTCACAACAAAAAAAAATAAAAAAATAAAAACGTGTGTAGATATATATCTTTGACGACAAAGCTAAAGAGGCCAAGCATAAAAACATTGCAAACAGTCGACACGCAAACACACACGAGTACTAGGTATGTTAATTTTGCGTTACTTATACATCGGTAACGCGATCCTGGCACTTAAGCACTTAACTAAACACATTGATTCTCAATACTTAACACCCAAGGGATTGACGATGTAAAAGCGCGACGAAGCCGAACGCAGCCAATTCTTATTTGTCCTCCAGCGCGGTGACACGGCTTAAACTGGGGTTAAAAATGTGGGAGTTCCGGCCCGCTCTTATAATATTATAACGTGTAAAGAGTAAGAGAGCCGCTCTTATCTCCAACACGAGCCCGATTCCTGACCACTTTAATGGGAAAAGCATGTTAGAATTAAACTAAACAAAGGCGATGCATCAATTAGGGAAGGCTTCTTTTTTTCGCCTTCACCAAAAGGACTCTCAAAGCTTGTACGTTGACCGAGATGCGTTCGGGCATGTTCGTTATTTTTTACTGACTCATTTGATTAGATCAATCTCAATGATTCTTGTATGGATTTCAATTAAAACGATAAAAAGATAAGTGGGTGCAAACACAAGTCTTTTTGTTTCTTTGTGTTTGTGGATTTTTCGTTTTAGATGTACGTAAGTATACAGGTATATACATTGTATACGTATATATTTATTTTCATTTATAAAATAAGAAAATAATCGTTTACTGCCATGCAAATAGCTTAATGCAATTAAATCATAACTCGCGATCTTTTTATCATATCATAAATGCATTTAATAACAACTTGTTAAAGCGTCTTTAATTGACCCACTAAAACGAGAAATGAGTAAAAAGCGCAAATGTGCCTCGAACTGCTATAGCATCATCAACTTTATACGGACGCCGTACAAGGTTGGATCTGACAAAAAAAATGGGTTATAAAGGTATATTCGTGTAATTAAGAGGAAGTGGATGCGTGGAACGTATAGACGTGTCGTAAAGCTAAAGGATTGGATGCGAATGCTGACTGACGGTTTATGACTGCGACCGTACCACTTTTATTGTTGTTGTAAAACTCAAGATCCATTATTAATTATTAAGGACATCATTAATCTACTAATCTATTTAAGGACCCGATAAGAATCTTATTTAAAGTATTGAATGAAGAGTGTCTGTAAAGGAGTTGAGATAGGCCCGAGCTGAGACGGACGAACAGGTAGTAACCACCATGTTAAGTTAAAGAGAAATAGATTCAAATGGCTGGGTATATAGAAGTCATTAGTATGGCAGGTTAAACGACATATGACGTGGAGGGAGGAGGAGCGAAGAGTCTGATTTATTATAGGTTGGTGTTTAAACGACAAATGCATCGAAACAGATAGGAGCTACATGTTGAACATCGGAGGACCGATGTCTACCTATAATGGCTGGTACGCCCTATTACGGTGATGAGATGCGTCTTAAGATAACTATTGTACGAATATTGTTGCTTTATGAAATTTGCAGTGTGAAACTAAGTAAGTTAAGCAGTGAATTCGAAATAAAGGATTTTTCTTTAAGATTTATATATTATAGAAAATTCTTTAATTATTTATTAGTATGCAATAATGCCGTTCATTGATGTTACCTATGTATGTTTTTTGTATTTCGTGTGCTGTGTTTTGTCTGTCCAATGCATGTATTTAAGTTTAACTGAATTTTAGCGAATAATCTTTCTAAGCTGCAGTCTGGTTAATGCACAAAATTTGTAATAAATTTTAAATCTACTTAAATTTTAAATATTTTTTAATAGTAATATAACAAAATTCAATAATTAATTAAGTATTCAAATGATTATATGCTTGAGATATATCTTAAGATATATTTTCGTCCCTGTTACCATACAAGCTGGTCGAACCAAAAGACCGGATGGGGATTTCTTTAGAACATAATCTTTACAACAAAATTGTCTGATTACGCACTAACGAAGCAAGAATATGTACGTAATAGATAAAACGATAGCGATAGTCTAGATCCTATCAATCTTCCAAAATGACTATTATTTTGAATATAAAAGTGATTATGAAAAACTCTTTTCGACTTCTTTTTCGAATATGTAGTATGCTGAGGGCCTTAGAGGCCTGAGGCGTCACTGGGTTTTGTGGAAGGCCGAGCACGAACCTTGACTTGGTCACCTCTTTAAGGGCGCCGGTCACAAAAAAGTGGTGCCACGAAGTCACAAGTGTCCCCTGTGAGACACGGGCTTGAACCATTGTATTATGTGAGACTAAGGTAATATTTTTATATAAACAACGTACTAAGCACATTATGTAGAAAAGAATAAATAAACTTAGAATGTATTATTTTGTTCTCCTCTTTTTGCATCGTCTTTTGCATTGGTCGTTGTTATCGTTTTCAGTGTAACTCTTCACACAGTTCAAAATTACTGCACAAAAAAATATTAGTACATAATTTGAATTATAGAACAAATAAAACTATAGTACGATGTACGATGGAGTATGACTCATATATATATATATATATATATATATAGTTTAAGCCATATCTCAAAGCCATCTAAATAAAAAAAATACAAAATACCTTCTTTCCGTGTGAAGTAATTCTATGAAATTGTATATTAAATTAAATTAGTTAAAAAGCGATCCAAGAGTAATAATTAAATAAATTTTTGATGGGAACGAAAGTGTCTCAATGCGAACGGAGTATCTTAACACTAGGTCACTAGGTTCCCTCTGCCTACCCTGCCATGAACGGAATACAGGGTGAAGACAATAAAAAAAAAACTAAACAACATACAAAACAAACAGTTCTCTTTAACAAAACATCGTTATTCAATTATAATAATGACAATAAAACGTTATAACTTATATGTCGGCAACTTGTGTATCCCTTTTTAAAACTGGTTAATAACAAATTGGATGTACTGTGCTGTGCTGAGCTGAGCACACATAACACTGTGCCTGTGTTACTCTTTAACGCTCTAATTGGATATTTTCGAGTGTAACTATGCGGTAACAGTGTGCATATATTGCGTTCCGATTAATTAGTCTTTGTGGCGGGTAATATATTTGCTTTGGTTTCGACTGTGGGTTCAATATTTTCGCAATGTATCCATCTAATTTGATATTGGTGATGCGGTCGATAGTTTGTTTTACAAATTTTTGTTGTTTTTGTTGTTCTTCATTTCATACATTTGTTATATATATATTATATATATATATATATATATATATATATATATATATATATAT